>JAXQQM020080402.1:0-277654 GCA_034641835.2 Pinus albicaulis
TGTTTTGCCTTGCTTTATATCACCTTTTACTCGAAATCACTCATGATTTTGTTTAGCTTGAATAGTCATTGTCATAGTTTTGTGCATTCTCGGAGATAATAAGTAAGTATTTTCTATTCCTTTGTTTTAATGAGATTTAAACATTAAAGGCATATTTAATAATAGTTTGTGTGTTGTAGGTTTACAAAGTTGGTTATATGCCTATTCTGATAGAGGCGAAGTTCCTACACCACACATTCTTGCACTAGTATCGGTAGGGTTCCTGCAGAACACATTCCTGCACCAGCATTGCAAATTAATAAATCTGCTCAAAATCCACATAATTTCTAAATGGCCAAGTTTGACCTCGGTTTTTATGCAAATGGAGGTGAATTATGGCAATCCGAGCAAATGGGTTTTTTCACAAATATAACCAATTAACCATAACCAAAATAGTTTCCTGAGATTCAAAGTATTCCAAAAGTTACGAACAAGTCTTTGAAGCACTTCTATAAAAGTGACTGTTTTTTCTAGAATTCTAGAAAACACAGTCAACAAGTTTCTAGACTGCCAACTTTTGCCTCGATTTTTGTGCAGATGAAGGTAAATAAAGAAATTCCACGACATGGGTTTTTTTCCCAGTATAGGAAATTGAGTAAGGCACAAGACGTTTTGAAAAATACGTAATGGTTGAAGAGATACAAAGGGCGCTCTGGAGGCAGTTTGTTAAAATTACCAAATTTTCCAGAATTCTAGAAAAATCCCAGAATTGGAAAATTCGTATTAAATCTCTAGTCTTTTAATAGGGGAACAATTGTACTATTATACTATGCAATTAGAATTGGTTAGGACTCAATCCCCATATTCCTTGCAAAGGAACAACTTGTTTTAATCATTATGAAAGATTATAAAAGGAGGAATGTTGCACGTAGAAAAGGGGGGTGGAGGAGCGACACTACAACAGTGTTGTTGTAACTTTGTTTTGCTAGTATCACCCGAATCTGGGCTGGAATCTGTATTTCATGATGTACTTTTCCTTTGTGAATTAATAAGAAGGAGCTCCACCTCATGCTTTTCAAATCTTATTTGTTCCTTTAAACAAATGAGTCTGATCTGAGTTACTGAGTAGCATTTCTATTTGAAATGGAAACACATTGGTTGGCTAGGGCCCAGCCAACCTAGCACGTTTACCCTATTTTATTTTCTTGTAATTTATTTTTACACTGCTAAGTGTGATTTAATGTACAACACATGAATTCCTGTTTGAATGAAAGCGGATCTACAGTGTGAAGTAGTTAGAATTTATTTTCCTACATCTGATTTTGGATTGGATTTCCCCACCTGGTCCAAGCAGGAGAAATAAATCTACACCAGTGCACGTTGGTGTGCTATTCACTTTCTGCAGTTCTGTTTTATTTGGTTTCCCCGCCTGGTCCAAGCAGGCGAAATAACCCTTCACCAGTGCACGTTGGTGTTCTATTCACTTTCTGCAGTTCTGTTTGATTCGGTTTCCCCGCCTAGTCCAAGCAGGATAAATAACCTTGCACCAGTGCACGTTGGTGTGTTATTCACTTTCTGCAATTTTGTTTGATTCGGTTTCCCTGCCTGGTCCAAGTAGGAGAAATAAACCTACACCAATGCACGTTGGTGTGCTATTCATTTTAGCAAGCCTTTATAGTTTACTTCCCACAATTTTCTTGCTTTCATTAAACACTTTATGACAAGATAAATGATATGGATTGTTTCTTTATTTATGCACTCTGTTAAAATCAGAAACATTCATTTTTATGTGTGCAATTTGATTTCCTAGTATAATAACACTTGCAGTAATTAAACACTTATTTCAAGAATTAAATGCTAAGTGCGAGAAACTCTGATCTAGTGCAAGAACTAGTTTCTTGCCACGGGATCTGAGTGCTTTGAACCTGGAAAAGCTTAAGCCCTTGCATGAAGTAAAAATCCTTTGGTAAAGACACCATTTATACCTCCTGCATAAACCTTTGTTCCTGCACTAGTGCAAGCAGACTGCGATAGTGTAGGACAGATTAGTGCAAGAAGGAAATCTCTAAAGAAGCAAGTTTAAGGGCCCATTCTACGAGACTGCCAAGTGTCTTTGCTAAAGAAAAAAAATAACACATATCAGTAATTAAAAATTGATCAGTTGGAGTGATTGCCTTTTTTATTTTGATTCCTTTGCAAATGCATTCTTTCTTGTTCCAGCACTATATTACTTTGATGATTCAGTTATCTTTTCTGCAAGCTTTTCTTTAAAGTAGTAATTTCTATTAGGAAAATTCATACCATCTTCGTCTCTAAGTTTACGAATCCCTCGGGTTGACAATTAAGTGTTGAGGAGTTTTCTTAAGTGCAATTCCTGCACCCAACATTTTGGCGTCGTTGTCGGGGAGGCGATTTGATTTGGTAAGAATTTTTTGTTGATGCAATAGGGGTAAGTCTGCCTTTATATTTTTGTATTTTTTATGCAAGTGTGGTGAGCTTTATTTCAGCCAATAACTTTTAAAATCAATTATCTTCAGATCCTAATCTTTAATGTTATATCATTTTTGGGGTGTTGTAAGAACCCCTGTTAGTAATATGTGTGTGGAGACAGGGACTATCAATCAACCAGATGGACTTGAAGATGATAAATATGAAGGACCTCTCACAAGCCCTAGCAGCTGTTGGGATCTTGACCTCTACCTCTCAGGAAGAGAACCTTTTGACAATATTCAAGAACTTGTCCATTTCTCCACCACCACAAGAGGATTTGGAAGTCTCTTTTGATTTCCCTGGCCAGTCATCTAAGGAGACAAATGAATCATGCACTATAATCAATGGAGAACATCCACTGGAACCTAAGATCGAGGAGTTCTTGACATGTCTATCAGCAGATCCAGAATGTAATCAAGAGACTACTCACCCTACGGAGAACAATCAACATGACATGGAAGAAGAGGATGAGCAGCATGGGCCAAATCAAGAAATGGACCAAGAATACCATGATCATATCAAACATTGGTTCTGAACAATGACTCAAGTGAGGGAGTATTCTTCTCTTTTAAAACTCTTGTTATCATATCAAGTACATTGGTTGGTTCTTCATGCTCATGTACACTTTCAAGTTTGTATGATAAATTTGAGCATGAATATATATTTTCACCTGATCTGCACATGGCTTCATTGGAAGTACTCCTATACATAAAATGAATTCTTCCCCCTCTTAGGTAAAGTAGGGTAGGTGAATAAAATGCTATTAGGGTTTTTTATTTTTAAAGTCACTAAAACTACTTTTGATCCGCATTGGTTGTTAACACACACATCTTTGACACATCTTGTTAAGTATGATTCACTCTAATACCTCATGATTTTTCAAAGTAATCATATTAATTCATTTTTTTGGTCATCTAACCTATTATCATTAGATGAACCCAAGTACACCACGTAAGACCAATTTTACCCTAAGTAAAATTGCTTTCACCATGTGAAATAACATTTGTTTATATTTCCTGGTCATATTTAACCCAAAACAAGGAAATTAATTAAATAAATCATTATTTATTTGATTATTTCCTAGGAATAAGTTGTTTAAATCATTATTTAAATAATATTCCTAGTTAAATTTGACTAAATCATTTTTAAATAATTAAATAAATCATTATTTATTTAATTATATTCCCACCATCTCCCTAAAATAATAAATAAATCATTTATTTATTTATTGTTTATAAATAAATGAATTGACCCAAGTCAAAAGACCTTTTCCCTCCAACAAATATTATAAAATATTCCTAAAGGGTGGTTCTAGAATTTGATTAATAATATTTTATTCATGCACCAAGTTCTAGATAACCCTAATATTTTGTTATAAATAGAAGGGATTTCCCCATTCATTAGTCACCTCCATTACATTAGATCACTCTGGATCTATACTAGGTCACATTCTCCATTTTTGCCTTGTGAGCTCCCATTGAGTTCTATGTTTGTTTGAGTTTTCTACAAGAACAAGAGAGAGTAATTTTAGATCTGAAATGCTGAGGACTTTCAAGAACCCATCCCATTGAGGAGAGCCGGAAAACACCTTTCTTGTTTTCCTCTCAGGTGCCCCTTTTAATATAATATAAAAATTCTTTCAAATACATTGTTCTTGTCTTGTCCATTGGATGCATGGAGCCACATTTTATTTTATCTGCTTAATGTCTTTGAAGCTTAGATCTAGATTTGTGCAGCATTATTTGGATCACCTAATTGCAGATTTAAAGATATTTGGCAGCCATAATCGATGTTAGAGCTATTTTTTATGCGTAGCTAAAGTGAGCTTTTACGACGAAAGATTCATACTAACAATTGGCAACTCCACACTGGTTTTCTTTTGTGACCGCTGTCGTTTTATATATTCCTGCATATCCAACTGTTTCAGACCCTAGGGTTTCTCTTCCGTTTTTTGTTTTTCCTATTTTTATGGTGCTTTTCACCTCTAAAGCCCTCAAACATTAAACTTTTTAACTTCCATGTGTTTCTGGCCCTATTGCGCAGGTGACAGACATCAGCCGCAGCTGAGACGACAACTTTTTCTAAAATCTGCCGCCGAGAGACCCGGATCTGCAGGTCGCACTTATTGGCCCAGAAACTGCGACCTGGCCTTGAGGTCGCACTTTTCTGCCCAAAATCTGCGACCTGGACTGAAAACAGGTCAGAACCTGTGACCTGCACGTTTTTCTGCAATTTTCCAGCACTTTTTTCTGGGTTTGTCTGAAGCTTCTGTCAGGGTTTTCGAGCCTCTGTCTCCGCCCGTTTAGACCTGTTTCTGATCTGTTTCACTCAACTAAGTAGGAATCTTTCCCCTTAGGGCTCTATTACCCTCCACTTTTTGTGGGAGAGTTTTTGTTGTTTCAGAACTCTGAATTTCTAGAGTTTCAGCCTTTTTTCTTTCAGATCTGATACCTCATCTTCAGATCCCTTTAGATCAGCTCTTATCCCTTTCAAATCACCTCATATAGTTTTTTTTGGGTTCATTTCTAGGGCCGCCTCCTTGTCCCTTCTATTTTTAGCTGATCCCCTCCTTTTTAGCAGCAACCTTGCCTCTGCCTCTTTGTTGTTCTCTGCACCTCTTTTCAGTAGATTTCTCCTTTAGATCCCCGTCCCTCCCTAACTTAGATCTATTGGCCTCTTTTTCGTATGCTTTGCTTAGTTTTTTCCCTCTTATAGACTATTTTTGAGAGACCCGCCTTCTTGGGTTAGATTGATGCATTTTTAGCTGGTAATTTTCTATTCTTTCAGTCTTATTTACTGCAGATTTATTTTTCGTTATGCAGCACACTTTTTATTTTACTCTCAAAACGTCTGGGTTTAAAAAAATTAAAATTAACGCACGCCACACACTAACCCTAAGCGAAGAAGAGCCTAGTTATCACCGCCTAGAAAATCCTTTAAAATCAATTGTCACTGCATCTCTCTGCCCTTGACCTCACTTGATTTTTTCCCTCCCTGCCCTTGTCGATTTTTCTTCTTCCCGTCATCATTACACCCCCAAGGCGCTTCTCCCAGAGACTTCTTGGCTTTCACCCTCAGTTTCCAGTTGGTCGACTTCCTCTTTCCCGTCGTCATCGAGTAAGTCCTCCCCCGAGTCCGCACTCCGAATCTTCTGCTGATTGTTCGGGTTCTCCCCCTACTCCTGGTTCTCCCCCTGTTACCTTCACCATGTCTAGTTCAGGACCTAGCGCCAGCGGCAACCCTAGTTCTACTACCAGGTCCGTTTCCAATGGAACCACTACGGGACCTACCTCGACTGCCCCTTTGCTCCCTTATATGGCCGGCCTTAGTCTCCCTGACTTCAATCAGCTGATCAATGATCCTATCTGCCACGATGTTAGTTGGCCTGCTATGCCAACCAAGCTCCCCTCCGACATTCCAAAGTTCAAAAGCCTTGCTAGTTAAGATCCCTCCAACCATATCTGATCTTTCCATATGTGGTGTTCATCCAATTCCATTACTTATGACTCCATTCTTCTTAGATTGTTCCAACGCACGCTTACCGGCGAAGCTTCTAAATGGTATGTTGAATAGGCCACCTCCTCCCATACCACTTTTGTGACCATTTCCCATACCTTTTTATCTTATTTCCAGCTCCCTCTCCGATATGACACTGGTACCGAGCTTTTAACTTCTTTCCATCAATCCTCTTCAACCCACCTTTCCGTTCATGTCCAGGAATGGCGGCGAAGAAGAAGCTTATGTCGCGCTCCTCCCTTTGAAGATCGAGTTTATATGGACTGGTTCCTTTGCTCTCTCTTACCTCCCATTGGAAAAGATGTCGCCTCCCATTTCCCTCAAACCGAAGAAGCCACCCTCCAAATATCCTTGAAATATGACCTTATTTATGCTCAATCTGGTTATGTTTATACAGTCCTTCCTGACCTCCCCAAGCCTGGCGGCGCTACCTCCCCAGGGGCATCTCACTCTGCTGACGGTATTGTTGGAGCTCTTTCACATACCTCTACTCAACCTCTTATGGGCTATGGTTTCCCTCCAGGAGGGGCCAACACCTCCAGCACCTTTCCCCCTCCAGGTAGCATGTATCTAGGATATGGCATGCCTCCTCCTTTTCCCCCCACTCCTGCTTAGCTCAATGTTTCCCATCCTAACCCTTATCCTTACGCACAGCCTGGTGTCCCAACTACTCCAGCATTTGGACCTCTCACCCCCTTTCCTTCTCAACACCCGCCGCAGCACTTACTACCCCCTCTAGGGCAAGTATTTGCATAGTAGGGCGCGACCACTTCTCTTCCTTCCCCAAGAAAAAGGAAAGGCGATCAATATGCCCCTGTTAATCGTGGATCCACTCCTTCAAGTATTGATCCTAACACTACCAACCAGCCACAGGGCTCTCAGCCTAAGCCGGACAGGCCGCTTCGCACCAATAACCCCTGTTCATGTTGCGGTGTTTATGGAAATTACACTCACAATTGTCCCCTATTACCACAGATGTGGCAGATGTGGGAGTCTTAGGCCACCATGTGGGGAAAACATTCCTCCCCTACTATCCCTCCCAATCCAGCTACTTCTCAACCCGCTGTGTTTACTGATCCTTTCCCTCAACAAGGATTCGTGGCCACTCAACCACCTCATGCCCCGGTAACCACTCAACCTTCCCCTTCTGGTTCCTCCGATTATCAAATTCTCATGATGGCCTCTGACCAACCTCTCACCATCGACCTCAACCTTCGAACTTGGTCTCGTCAGTACTCCACACCTCCCGTTCCGTCTGTCTTCAAGTCCCCATCTTCAGGTCCTATAGAGCTTCTGTCAACACCCAATGGTCCCTTGAAAATCCCTCCGTCCAAAGCTAAGGTTCATAACAAGATTCCTAAGGGCCCATTACGTCGAAATGCTGCCTTTGGTCGGGCTGCCCATTCATACAGCATAGTAGATGATCTGGCACAATCTCCTGCTGCAATTTCAACACTGTAACTCCTCCAGTCGTGTCCTTCTCAAAATAAGGCTCTACTATCTGCCGTGAGTGCTGTAGATCCTGCTGATGACCAATTGATTTTTTTCAATGCCCGTCAGTCATACCATCCCCCTCTTCCTGCTTCTGTTGCTTTCCAAATCCCAGTAACAATCCAAAATTCCAACATCGCTTGGTGTATTATTGATGAGGGGGCATCTACCTATGTGATTTCTACTACGGTTTGGAAACAACTTGGATCTCCTGAGCTGGCCCCTTCCACAATCACCCTTCGTGCGTGGGATGGCCATGCCTCCTACCCCATCGATCTCCCTGTTTCGTAATCGTCCCATCACCCTCATGCAAGACTGTTTGTGTCGACGTTGAAGTTATCGATGCCCCTCTTGACTACAACATTCTTTTGGGGCGTAGTTACACCTATGCCATCTCTGTCGTCCCATCCGCAGTCCACCGCAAAATGTTTTTCCCTCATAATGGAAAGATTGTCACCATTGACTAGTTGACTTACCATGAACCCAAATCTCAGATCTCCCCTGAGTCCACCATTTCTGCTGTCACCAATAAGCAAACTGTTGATTCTTTGACCAGTGTTTCCCCTGGCGTCTATAAAGACTCCCCCTTGCTTGGAACCTTTTTAGACCCTCCTCCCATATCTAATCCTAGCATGGCGAACATTTGCATGATGCAATTATCTTGGGCTGACCTTGCACAGCCCACTTTGGCTAGTAAGCAACCGCACCCTCACCCAACCCCACCAGCTCCTAGCCCTTCGCCCCCACTAGCCAACCTTCTTCCTTCGGGATCTCCTTCCCTGAATATTCCTCACGCGCCTCTCTACCCTCCTAGGTCGATCCCGCCCGAGAAAAACCCCCTTGGCCCCATTCCCCCTGGCCATTTCCCTGTTGGTCAGATTCCTTTCCTTGCTCCCCCTCCTGGAGCTCCTTCCGTCCCTATCTTGGCCACCCTATCCCTCCCCAACTTGACCTTGGGTATACCTGTCTGGTACCTAGACCCCCCAACCACTACCCTGCCCGGTCAACCCAAACCTTATCTTGCTTTAACCCCAGTTCAACCGATACCCATGGCTTCTCCCGCTGCACCAGTACCTCAGTCCCCTCATCAGGAACTACCTCCTGTTGCGACCATGTCGGGTAACAATATCAAAGCTCGCAGGGGGGCATCAAAGGACAAGGTTGCCCCGACAACCTCTGCCCCTCCTCGACCTCCAAAGCATCCCATCCAATGTGCCTTGTGCGATGTTGTCGGCCACGCTACCCATACCTGTCCTGAATTACCACATCTCAAAACCATGGTCAATGAAATGTTTTCGGAATCTGATATTCCTGAGGTCTATGTCACCATACCTGATTCCCTTCCGAAACTTAAACACTTGCGCACCAATCACCCTTGTTCTTTGTGCGATTTCCATGGACATTATACCCATCTTTACCCCCGCCTTGACGAGTATCGTGCCTCTTTAGCCGCATACTGCTAATTCAAAGCCGCACTTGCCCGTAATCCTTCTTCACTAACACCAAACCACCTGTATACTCCGATTACCATTTCTCATCCTGATACTGAAATGACCTAACCTTCAGCCACTATTTCCTATCTTTCCTCATCGCCACGTTTCCCGGCAACCGACCCCTTAGTACCTTCCCTCGATGTTTCGCCTACCCACTCATCTGCTTGCTCCACTGTCACCCCTCCTGATGACGCACATGTGAGCCTTTCCACTCAAAATCAGGTGTCTCATATTTCTACCTCCTCAGATCCTCCCATTCCATCCACTCTTCCCATCTTTCAGTCCGATGAAGACATCATGGAAGCCATGACCGAACCTGATTTTCCGTGGGACGATATGCACCACTGTGCATAATTCCTCCCACACCAATCCCATGACCAATATGCTATCGAATCTAAAGACTTCATTCCTGATAAAGTTGATTGGTTCAAAAACCCCATCCCTACACCCGACGCTTTCGAAGAAGGCAATATGGCTAATATCTCTCCTACCATCAAAATAGACATTTCTATCAAACCAAGTATCGAAGAACATATCACCATGGGCGCCCAATGCACTCCGGAAGAAATTTAAGCCTACACCACACTCTTCAAAGAATTCCGTGATATTTTCGCCTAGTCCTACTCAGAAATGCCCGAACTCGATCCTGCCATTGTCGAACACCACATCGACACATGGCCTGATGCCATTCTGGTCCATCAAAAGTTGAGACCCATTCATCCCTCTAGACGTGAAGCCATCAAAGCTGAAATCAATAAGCTCTGGCAGGCTGGTTTCATTTACCCCATCGAATACACCACTTGGGTGTCCAACCCAGTTCCCGTCCTCAAAAAACAAGGCACCATTCGTGTTTGCACCGAATTTCCCAATCTGAACAAAGCTTGTCCCAAAGACAACTTCCCCACACCATTTATTGACCAAATCATTGATGAGCGTGTAAGGCATGAGATTCTATCCTTTATGGATGGCTTCTCTAGATACAACCAAATCGTTATCCGTCACACTGATCAACTTAAAACCATGTTCATTAGTCCGCGGGGCACTTTCGCATACCGAGTCATGCCATTTGGCCTTAAAAACGCCGGCGCCACTTTTCAACGAGCCATGTCTTATTGTTTCCATGACTTAGCTCATATTATCCTTGCCTATTTAGACGACCTTACTGCGCGTTCTAAACATCGGGCGCAACATCTTCATGATTTGCGTACCATTTTCCTCCGATGTCGCAAGTATAACATCCGCCTTAACCCATTGAAATGTGTCTTCTGTGTTCCCGCCAGTCGTCTCCTCGGCTTCATAGTATCTAAATACGGGATAACTCTCGACCCTTTGAAGGTTCAAGCCATTCTTGAACTTCCTATTCCTTGTACCTTATGCCAGCTACAAAGTCTCCAAGGTAAAGCTAATTTTCTTCGCCGATTCGTTCCTGACTATGCCACCACCGCACACGGCCTCCTTAGACTTCTTCGATCTCACACCCCGTTTGTCTGGGATACCTAGGCTCAAGAGTTTTTTTATGCCCTCAAGCATGCTCTCACATCCGCTCCCTTGATCCTTCCTCCTGACTTTGACCGAGATTTCATCCTATACATCTCCGCTTCTACCTATTCAGTTGCTGGTATCCTTATCCAAGAGGATGATAACGGTATCGAACATGTGATCTATTATGTCAGTAAGAACCTTGCCGGTCCACCTGTGTCCTACTCACATGAAGAAAAATTAGCACTAGCTGTCGTTCCAAAAACTGCGTCATTATATCCTCATGTGTTCCACCAAGGTTGTGACTGATTCCAACCCCATGGCTTTCCTATTGAGTCGACACATCCTCACTGGGAAGTACGCTCGTTGGGTCGTTATCCTCCAAGAATTCGACCTTGAATTTGTCACTCCAAAAAGTAAGAAAGGTTTAGTCCTCGCTGAACTCATTTCTGATTTGCCTACCGGGACGCAAGATACTCCAATTAATGATGCTCTTCCCGATGAACATTTATTTTCCATCACCACCGACGATCCTTGGTACGGTGACATCCTTACTTACTTGCGAACCCAAAAGTTTGCCCTTCATCTTGATCGTGATGCTCGACAACGTATCTGACACCAAGCCTCTCGCTACCTTCTAATCGGAGATGATCTTTACCATCGTGGAGTAGATAATGTCCTTCGTCGTTGCCTCACACACACTGAAGCTAAACAAGTCCTCAATGCCTGTCATAGCGGCGCTTGTAGTGGCCACCTCTCTGGCCTCACCACCGCCCAAAAAATCATGCACACTGGGTATTTTTGGCCTTCTCTCTTCAGTGATTGCATTGAAGCAGTCAAACACTGTTCCAATTGCCAACATTTCGCCCCCAAGGTGCGAGCTCCTCCCGCTCCTCTCCATCCTGTCGTCACAGCTGGTCCTTTTTGTAAATGGGCCATTGACTTTATGGAATGTCGACCTCCATCTGCTGGTAACCACAAATATATCATCGTGGCGGTTGACTATTTCACTAAATGGGCCGAAGCTGTGCCAACATTCAACAATACGGCAGCCACTGCAACCCTCTTTTTATTTAACCACGTCATTGCTCGATTCGGAGTTCCAAAACAGTTAGTCTCTGACCATGGCCGACATTTTGAAGATCAGATTTGGCATGAGCTATCCTCCCTATTGGGTTTTGAGCACCAATATTCATCTTCCTATTACCCCCAAGGTAATGGCCAAGTTGAAGCGGTCAACAAAATTCTTAAGACCATGCTTCAATGAACGGTGAATAAGCACAAAACCAATTGGCATCTCATGCTCTTCCCTGCTTTGTGGGCTTATCGTACTTCTATTAAAACCGCCACCGGTTTCACTCCTTTCCACCCTGTCTTTGGTGAGGAGGCAGTCTTACAAATCGAATGTGAAACCCCTTCCCTTCACTTGGCCGTCGAACTTCTCCCTGATACCCAACCTCTAGAACAATGAATTATCATGCTTGAGAGTGCCTCTGAAGACCGTCATGTTTCATTGCAAACTCTTGAAGTGACCAAAAAGCGCACCAAAGCTCAGTATGATAGAAAATTCCACCCTCGTACCTTTCATGAAGGTGACCTTGTTCTAGTATATGACCAAGCCCATGATACCCTCGGTCATGGGAAGTTCAACTCATTATGGCTTGGTCCTTACATTATCAGTAAAGACCTTGGTAAGGGGGCATATCTTTTAGAGGACTCTGAAGGCCACATCCTTCCTAATCCTCGCAATGCACTCTATCTTAAGAGATATTACCTTTAGCATTTTCCATTCGAAATGAATGTTTTGTTTTCTTTTAGATATCCAACATCTGTTTGTTTCACATTTTTATACTTCACTAGGACACCTCTTGTCCACGAAGCCTTACTTCACCTCTCCTCAAAATCGGATTTTCTCACTTGCAACACATTTCATTGGGGGCACCACCTTACCTCTATACTCATTCTTGTTTGTGTCAATTTTTGTCATGAGATACCATTTTGTACTCATGTTTTTTATGGTCCCCTTTGGATCATCCCCCATTTCATTATCATCATTACTGTCCATCTGTTCGTCACTCTACTATTTTCTCTCGCGCCTTCGTTGGGGATTCCTTCTTGCCTCACCTATGGCAGCCCTCCTTCTGCCGACGTCAACTCATTTACTCCAGAAGCCAAGTCTAGAGGGTAGTGTACCTTGGTTTGAGCTCCTTTCAGCATGATCGTGATCCATATACTTGATGGTCCAGTGATGCAGCAACAGATATTGATGATTCCTGGGTGTGTGTGAGATGTCTAAACCCTCATGAGGGGGTGGCCCTGCAGGTAGCCCCCCACATGCCTGGATAACTTCTTCATTTCAGCCTTGGATGCAGCTCCTCCCATTTGATGATATTGGCCCCAGCCACTTGAAGCGCCTCTTTGATTTGCATGTATCAGTCAGATTTTGCGAGCCCTTCCCCGTGTGTAGGGGGCATTTGGGTGTATTCATATCTCATGTACTCAAATATTATTGTATAAGTATTGACGATTATTCCAGGCACCGCATGTATGTGGGATTCATCATTTTATTTTTCTGGCTTCTATTTACGCCAGCATATTCTTCATATTCTGGTTCCTTGTTTACTGGACTTCATATTCTTTGTACTTTGTCTCGGCGGGCATAGGTATGCCTCCCCCGCTGCCTTTAGCACAAGTACCACTTCATAAAATAGAGACTTGTTGCACCTATAAGTCTCGTCTCCTCAGGGTCTAGTCCTTTAGCACATTAGACTACCTTACATTTCCTCTCTCACTTGCCTCTTGATGTTTAGTGATTGAGTTCTTACAACGTACTTCGTTCATACGATTTTCTCCTAACACTCGTATGTTGGGGGGCAATCTGTTACACCATTTTTTGGTCATCTAACCTATTATCATTAGATGAACCCAAGTACACCATGTAAGACCAATTTTACCCTAAGTAAAATTGCTTTCACCATGTGAAATAACATTTGTTTATATTTCCTAGTCATATTTAACCCAAAACAAGGAAATTAATTAAATAAATCATTATTTATTTGATTTTTTCCTAGGAATAAGTTATTTAAATCATTATTTAAATAATATTCCTAGTTAAATTTGACTAAATAATTTTAAAATAATTAAATAAACCATTATTTATTTAATTATACTCCCATCATTTCCCTAAAATAATAAATAAATCATTTATTTATTTTTTATTTATAAATAAAGGAATTGACCCAAGTCAAAAATCCTTTTCCCTCCAATAAATATAATAAAATATTCCTAAAGGGTGATTCTAGAATTCGATTAATAATGTTTTATTCATGCACCGAGTTCTAGAACACCCCAATATTTTGTTATAAATAGAAGGGTTTTCCTCATTCATTAGTCACCTTCATTGTATTAGATCACTCTGGATCTATACTTAGGTCACATTCTCCATTTTTGCCTTGTGAGCTCCCATTGAGTTCTATGTTTGTTTGGGTTTTCTACAACAACAAGAGAGAGGAATTTTAGATCTGAAATGCTCAGGACTTTCAAGAACCCATCCCATTGAGGAGAACTAGAAAACACCTTTCTTGTTTTCCTTTCAGGTGCCCCCCTTTTTTAATATAATATAAAAAATCTTTCAAATACATTGTTCTTGTCTTGTCTATTGAATGCATGGAGCCACATTTTACTTTATCTGCTTAATGTCTTTTATGCTTAGATCTGGATTTGTGCAGCATTATTTGGATCACCTAATTGCGCATTTAAAGATATTTGGCACCTTAATCGATGTTAGGGCTATTTGTTATGCATAGCTGTAAAGATTTTTTAAGTAATTAAAGATTCATACTTAACACTGCGGTTCGATAGTCACCAAGGAAGAATATTACCAAGGAACAACAAACTATTGAGCGGGTTGATAAGCTGAAGAAACCAATGGAGATCCAAGAGAGTGACGCGGAGGAAATTTCCACAGATATCCTTGAAGACATCTTGGCAGAGGAATTTGAGCCCATTTCCAGGTTTCTTCCATATATTCCACTGAGAAAATCAACTACAAAAGTGACAAAGGACCCAGACAATGCCAAATTCACTGTGTTTACACCATTGTTGCTGAATGAAGTAACATTGGAGGGATACTTGTTGGTGAAGGCGCCAAAATTTTGGATGGAGGAATGGGAAATTAATGACAGGAGAAAGTATCCCTACTTCGAGCCCAGCTGATAGTTGCACATGGTGTATTATGAGGAAACTGATGTTACAAGATTAGAGCCACATATGTGGGCTATAGGGATCCAATAGGTCGGGTTGTTGAATATGTTATATGTTCCACATTTATAGCACAACAACATCAACATGATTTGTGTGCACTAACTTTTGGCCTTAGTGCATGAAAAATGTCTCTGGTTGGGTGGGATAATCCTTATTGATGATATGCTCACTAGACGAATAACTGCGCTACCATGCCAAGGATTGAACCCTGGAGAAAAATTTGTAAGGAAAATTCAGGATAAGGCAATCACAGATGTGATGAAGTAAATGTATGCCATCATAAATAAGTCTCAGGGATATGATATCAACATGACCAAAAATCAAGTTTGTGCTTCTCCACACACATTTTGGCAGGGAAATCCATGAGGAAGTGTCACAAAAATGTGGTGTCGACACCAGTAGCTTCTTAGCAAAGGACTCCAGTATAACTGGGATGGATATTTGTGTAGGGAATATCTATATGATTGCCGAGATGTGCAGGATAATGGAAATAAATTCCACTATGCGTGGTTATTCCTCTTGATAGCATTGATTGCAAGGAAAGAGCCCGAGGAGTCACAATTCACCGTTGTAGATCCAAACATATGTGAAGCTGTGAGGTACGCTACGCTGTGGTTATCTAAGGACCCTGATCAAGCGAAGGAAAATAATCTATCTTGGGTGTTTCTGGAGATGGATTTAAGTACTGTGGTGAGTCAGCGACCTAGTATCTCACCATAAGTGTTTGAGGATTATCAAACGATTGTAGATTAAGGTGAATTTTCATCATGTCTATATCAGCGTGTGGAAGGAACCTGCATAGCAATGGTACGCGCTATCTTATTTGGTCACGAAGGATAATATTGCGCAAGTTTTAAGCCAATGGACAAGTGATTGGTTGAATCCACCATTGAAGGTGCAGAGATGGAGTAAGCAGGAATCAGTGGGAAACACACTACAACAACGAAGGGAAGCATAAGAAATCAATATATGAAACTCATGAAGAAAAGCACACCAAATAACACAAGCAACGTCACAGGGAAAAGAAAGGACATAGAAAAAGAAACTACGAAAGAAACTGAGAAGGCCACCAGACAAGAACCAGAGGAGAGGACCGAAAAGGATGGCGAAGACGTCGAAGACATAGAACCAGAATTGGGTGTCCAGGATCCCTTTTACGATACAAAAACAATAGACCCCCAGTTTATTTTCAAGTGGAGAAAAATACCTACTGTGGGATGTGCGCGTAAGAAGCACAAGTCTGATAGATCAGCAATAATACAGCTGATAGTCCTTACTGAAGGGGACATTGATGAGATTGGTGAAATGGTGTTGCAAGTCACTGAGAATTTATGGAGTAACATTGAAGATAAATACAAGGTTTTATTGATGAAAGTACATCAGGGAATCAAGGATTTTCAAGTACAAGTGAGCATAACTCAAGCGAGAATGGCACAAGGGAGCGTAGCATAAGTGAGTGTGACTCAAGTGAGTGCGGTCCCCAAAGGCAACAATGGTACGAGTTAGTAGTAACTCTTGAGCTTCAAAATTTTCAAGCACCTGGAGGCATGTTGAATTTTTAGAACATAGAGGATCATGAGTGAAAAAATAGTTGGAACACTCTTATTTTGAATCTTTATATGTTTTCCATCTAGACACAGCATGATTTTCACCAAGGGGTCACCGAAGAGTTGAAGGTGCGTGAACAACACACTTTTTTGGTCATTAAGGAAGTCAAGAAAGAAAATAAGTATATGTTTAATGACATGAATAAGGCGATCAAGGACCATAGGACCAAGAAGAGGCTATACAACTCATACAAAAATTAAAATATATTATCATAAGGACGTGCAGCAAGTTTGAGTTTCCCAACCTCAAGATCCAAATCGAGGTAGCTCTAGAGGAAACGATTGTGAAGCTTGCCACAAAAAATCATGGAGTCTAAGAATGAAATGGACAAAGCCATTTTGAGCTACAAATGCATATTAATGAGCCGCATATCAGGCTTCAACCAAAATATCATATGTGTGTGTGATCAATGATAAATATATATGAAGGTTGCGCTAGAAGGTATCTCTACCATAGTCAAGGACTTGTTGTACTATGTTAAAAATTCCTCGTTTTTTCTTAATTTTAGAATAAAATTAATTTAGAAATAGGGTCCCGTTTTCTTTTTATAGAAATAAAAGACTTAGAAATAAAGATTCATTGTTTTGAAAAAGCTCATCTTTGTTTATATACAAACCAAATACAACATTCAAAACTTCCGATCCGATCAAATATAAAAGATTTTATCATAAGAAAATAAGTCGAAATGTAAAAGTACAATGAATAGTAATCGCAATCGGAAATCGGAGAAAACCCTTAGAGGAAATTTGACATACAAACCCAAATCCTCCGATGCGATTAGTTCGATCGCAAAACTTCAATCGCAAAGAGTTTAAGTTATTCATTCATATACTTCCGATGCGATGCGATCAATTGAAATCGCATGATCAGAGCATTCTCTAATAAGCTCTTTGCGGTCAAATTAAAATTTCCCGATGCGATGTGCGCTTATTATAAAAACACTTTTCAAAAGGAAAACAAACATTTGTCCGTGTAAATAAAAAAATTTTATATGGTGGACCCCACCATCGGAAATCAGAGAAAGCTATTAACAATTCTTTTCGATTGAAACTTCCCGATCGCAATCTATAACCATCGAATCGGAAATCGGCAAAAGTTTACAATCGCAATCGACAAATCGAGGAATTTGTTTTGTAATATTTATGTGCCATTTGAAAACTTTCGATGCGATTGATAAATCACATTTATTATATTCGAAAAGTTCAGAATAGGTGAATATTATAATATTTTACAAGCGCCAAATCTTCATTTGTACGTAGGAATTTAATAGCAAATCAAATGAATATTGGTTGATGATTTGGTTTTTAATACGTGAGTGTGACCCAAAAAGAACATTTACGCGCTATACGAAAACAATAAATAACGAATCATTTGTTCATAAACGTTCCGTTCAAGTTGCTTGTTTGTCACGACTGAAAGTTTATTGTTTTGCAGAGCCAAGGAACACCAAGCCCTTTCATTCACAGACAAAGGGAAGTAATAGCAAACACAGAAATGTCGAAGAGAGTGAGAAGAGCCAAGACCGTTGTTCCTGTTAAGTTTGTTGAGACTCCTACAGTTTCAAAAGAAAAGCCCACAAAACTGAGATTAGTCACAGATACATCATGCCAAGGGCTCAGAAGAATGACGTGGGAAGGAGTCTACAATCTATTGGAGAAACAAAACCCCAAAGTCACAGTGGAAAAGGCATCAGTTCCAGATGAAGATAGCTCAGATTCCGACTCTGAGATTACTGAAAAAACACTTGCAAATTCATTTTTGCATCGAATTGCAGCCAGAGCGAGCATCATGCCTTATTATGATGTAATTCGATGGGTCATCGATAGTGTGAAGATACAGGACAGAACGTTTGTTTCAGCTTCTGGAGTGTCTTTTGGGTCGTTTAAAGCAGAAGACCTTAAGGCAATGTATCACCTTCCGGACCCGCAGAAGGTGTATAACAAAGAATTTATCAAAGAGTTCGCTGATAATAATAAAGTCCAATCTGATCCTATCAGAGATTGGAAGAAAAATCCAGAGAAGCACAGAAATGAAGCATCCGGTATGTATTCTGTAGATTCCCTTTTACCTCCGTATTGCTATGCCGCTGCCATGATGTGTAGATTATTTGGCAATGATAATTCAGCTAGGTTTTCTATACAAATGGTCCCATTAATCCTAGCTGCTGTCAATTCCGACATTATGGATTGGGATGTTATTCTTTCTGATAGAATGGCTAATAGAATACTTGAGTACAGACAAGATAAAACCGCTGGAAATTCCACTCCTTTTTTCTTTTGTGCCTATATTCTAGATGCTCTTTGTTTTAATTCCGAGTTTCCCTTATTTGGATGGAAATGGACTCCCAAAGACCCTACCCCAATTCATATATATCATAAACTGCTTTGGAAAGTTCATTTCCAAGATAATGTGTATAGAATCTTCCATGGTTTCCTTATCCCTGTTTTCCAAACCATTTTCAATCTCTTCCCTCCTAGATTCTCTGATAAAGCTAAAGCCGACTTATCTGCAATAGGAGATTGGTTTGGAGAGGAGAAATTTACATACATCAGGATTTTTGGTAGTATTGTGGAACCACATGTCCTTCCTCTTATTGTTCCAGACAAACTTCTCGCTCAAGAAATTTCCTATCAATTAACAGTTGAAGGAATATCCAGGTCTTTAAACAACAGTAAGAAGAGAATGTGGCCTCAATTCCCATTCAATTATGGTCAGTTTACTTTAAATGACTTCAAACATGCTGAAAAAGAAGTCGCCAAAATAAAAGGTTGTAAATTTGCAACCATTCCAGGAAGACAATATGATCCGCAACAGATAGCCTTTAATGTTACTGCTTCAGTTTCAATTGCTCGATTTGAGCATGAGCCAGATCAGTTTGATGATTTGTTTGTTTCGTTGAATGATTTTCCTCAAATTTATGATTTAGCCAAGTCTAAATTTCAGAAGGAGGAAATGAATAAATTTTTATTATTCAGAAGTCAGAGATTGTTAAGAGTTCCTCTGGACCAACTAAGAATTCCAATACAAGGGTCAGAGACAGAAGGTACATCTAGCAAAACGCCAGTAGAAACATCTGCTGGTAAATTCATTACACAATCGGCTGTTAACCAGCCAACTGTACATACTCCAAAGGTGGTCACTGTTGGCAAACCTGATGCTCAAAAAGGAAATACTGATGATAAATCCGATCAAAATACTGGTCAGCAGTCTACTTCTCAAACAACATAAAGATGCACAAGTACTGATGCTGATGTGCATAATCAAAAAGGAGGATCGGATAGCAAAACCATTGAGCAGAAAACAGATACAGGGAAAGCATACATGCAATCGGGAGGAAAAGAAACGACTAAGGAGATTATAGACTCTGCTGATCTTAATGTTTCTTCTCAGTTATTGAAACAATATGATCAATTCGCTCAGCAATTGGGACTGCAAGATAAAGATAAAGAGAAAATAGAGCAGGATGTCGAAATCATTCCTGAACATCCTACAGGGCAGATTGTATTGAAGATCGAGGAGATCCCTCCTTTAGATGTATTTTACAGCCCTAAGCATAAGGCTGTTGTTAGAAGACAAAGAAAAAGAAGGAAGATGGATCAGGACATGTTTTCTACTCCATCGGAAGAATTTATGAATATTGTTTACAAGAACACTGAAGTGAATCCATCTCAGGATCTCACTAAGTTGTCTCAATATGTAGGGGCATATATTGCTACAACAATTGATAAAGCTGCAGAAGTTTCTCAGATGATGACTCAGAAAGATCTCTATATAGCTTCACTTGAAGAGAAAACTAAGGAAAGTCAACAAAAGGTTGCTCAATCACAACAACAACTACAAGATCAAGAACTCAGGTCCAAAGAGTTAGAAGAAAAGCTGGCTGAAGAAAAGAAAAAAGTTGATGAACAGGTCTTAGGCAAACAACAACAATTGAATGAAGAAATTTCCAAGTTACAAGGTTTATTACAAAATGAGAAGAATGTGAATATTGTACAAGAAAAGGAGTTTCAAACAGCTTTAGATAGGTTCAAAGATTTCCCGAACTTAAGTGAATTCAAATCGGAAGCTCTTGAAGCTAATAAACTACTATCTCAGCAATTGAATGAATTTTGTGCAAAGCTATCACACGTAAAACCTTTTTGTGATATTACCTCATCCTTGATCCAGAACGTCATTACTCTCAGACAAGAAATTGATGATGCTGATGAAAAGATTTCTGAATTTCTCAATTGGCAAGATACAGAAAAAGGAAGAGAAGCTAATCTTCCTAGAATAGAGGAAAGACATAAAGAAATCTTGTTTACAGAATGGGAACATCAGATAATGAAAGCTGAGAGAGCAATATCAAGAGCTAGGAGCATGATGAGTAATATCACGCAATTTATCAATGACAGCTTGTATTCAATCAATCTCATTTCAGACTGTGTTCCTGGCAGTTTTCCTAAAGTGAAAGAAACTGAAAACAGATGGAAAGAAGAAATGATCAATAAAAGTCAACAAATTGACAAACTACAAGCAATATCTTGGGACAGTATGTGGACTCATTTAATTAAGCCAAACAATCAACAAATGGCTATTAAATTCCTTTCAAATGTTGTCGACTGTTTAATTCCAGAATTTTCCGATGCCACCTACGCTGGACAGCTGCATTCTGAGATGAGTCATCCACCGAGGCTCCAAGATATGCTGAAGATTTGCAACTTGGCTACATCAAGCGAGAAAGAAAAGCAATGAATCAGTTTCATTTAAGATAGCAGTTATGTTTTTAATTTGATAGATTGTAGCAGTAGTAGTAGGATTTTGTTATGTAATTTCTTATTTAAATCCCTCTCATGCATTTAGAGAGGGATCCGAAGTTGTAATATTTTTTGGGCTTGGAGCTTACATTTCTGTACTCCATTCCCTCTTATATTTGATAAAGGATCACATCTGGTGATTTTGTGCTGAAATTATCTTTTGAAGTGTTGCATTTCTGTACCTTTGGATTTAATTTTACATCGGAGTTACTGGATTTGAGTATCAGATTTCATTTGGCAGTTTTCGAGATGAATGAGGTATTTCTATCTGTTCATTGTTGATTTCCTTTGTTATATGATATTCGCTTGAAGAATTTGCTATCATTTATATATTTTTTTTTCATAACGTTTCCTTTTATATATCATTTCTGAGTATAATTGGAATGTTGTCTTTCATAAAGCATATATAGATGGTATACAATGATGAATGCAATATGCTAATATAAATCTGTTTAATTTCTTAAATAGAGTTATCTTTATTCGTTTCTGCACATTTCAATTTAATAATAATACATTTTCATGGTTATTATTAAATTGGAACAATCTTAAGTTGTATTGACATATAATTACCCGGGTTAGTGTTAGAATGTCTTTATTAGCATTTAGTTCAATTATATAGTTTTATTTAAGTTAATTTAGTCCCATTTCCACTCATCCAAATCAATCCCCTCACCAGTCCATTTAGATATAAGGAAACTAGTCCTTTAAATCCAGTCGGAGCCACCATTCCAAACGGAAAAGGAGTTGTCCTAAGGTCCCGACCGGGTGGTTTTCCCCAAAGTTTGAAGCAGAGATTTTCTAGGCTTCAACATTTTTGGCGCTAGAAGGAGGGCCTGAGCTATGAATGGCAAGTAAATATTTATCTACAGGCCATTATGAGAGCAAAACACCCTCATTAAATTCTTCAATTTCTTCTGAAATTCAAAATCCTAGAGAAGAAATTGCGGAGAATATCCATACACCCACTACCAAAATCTCAAAACATTCAAACAAGCAATCTCCTGAGTCTCTTGAAGTTCAAGATTTAATCCATAAATTGAAAGGATTCTCATTATCTCTTGAAGAATCTGAAATATCTGAAGGTAGTGTAAGCTCAAAATTTATCCCTTTGAAACCTCTTACTAGGCTGCAAAGTGAAAAACTTGGTATTCCTCCGAAAGAATTTCCTTTACCTAGTAAGGGCAAAACAAAAAGAATTCAATCGGAAACAGAAAGTGATACAAGTTCATCATCTCATATTCAATCACCTGTTTCCAAAACCACAACTCAACAAAGTGCAGTTGTTTCATCATCATCTCTTCAATCATCATCTCCTCAAACATCATCTTCCTCTCAAACATCATCAATCTCAACATCATCTATTCCAACAACTTCTATTCAAACACCACCAGTTACTACTACTCCTCCAATAGTCGTTCCGATAATGGCTAGACCATGGGCTACTCCAGGGGCAGTCAACATGGCTGCACCTTTACATGATTTACCAGACAATCCTGGAAAATGGCTTCCGAAATTTAGTCCAGATCTTAACATCCAAGCTGAAGAACATATCAATAACTTTATGTTGGCTATAAATTTGAATGGAGTCACACATGAAGATGTTGTAGTCAGACTATTCCCTTATACTCTTCAAGGAGCAGCAGGATCATGGTACTTTTCATTACCTTCGGGATCCATAACAAGTTGGGACATTTTTGCAGATCATTTCTTAACCAAATTTGGAGATGACCGATCAATAGCTACTTTACTCAATGACCTCTCAAATGGAAAATAGGGAGCCCAAAGACCCATTTATTATAAGGAAACTCCGTGGGTCCTGCAAAATCCGCCTCGAGCCACCATACCAAATGGAAAAAAGGAGTCATTCTGTCCCTAATTCTGGAAGCTTCCAATGCTTAAAGGTACTTTCAGGCTCACCAAAGATTACACAAGGGATTTGGGGGGAAGCTATGGAAATATGGACCTCATTGCAGGAGGATCCACATATTCAACATATTGAAGAAAAGATTATGGAAAAGAAGAAAAAAATTGATGAGATCAAAGTCATGACGAGGACCCTAGAACCTTCACAACGACTCGCTCGCATATAGGAAGGAAAGACTCTGCAGAATTAGATCAAGGAGTTGCGAAGAAAAGAATAGATAATCATAGCACGAACACAACCATGAAAAGATGAGGCCATTGAACTCTTTCAAACATTTGATGAGAAGCTTAAGAATATGCGTCAGAAGCAAAAGGAAGTATTGTAAAGCATCATAGGGCCAAGTAGAGAGAAGCTACTGGAAGAGGTGTGCCAGGAGCTGATGCAGTTTACAGCAATAATTCAGTCATTGAAAGATTCCTACAACAACATTACAACAAATATTCAGGGTGCACAAGTTGAGTGAATCGGTACGAGTCACATGTGAGTGTCGGGGGCCTCTTGGAAAGGCCCCAACTTGGTCTAATTTTGAGTTAAACACTCCACATTTTGAGGAAGTGGAGTGCACGATCCAGCGGAAATAATCCAATCGCGTGGATTTTTAGAGTTGTAGGATCTTTGGGGTAGGTAAAATCCCCTCTTTTTTAAATGGATTGGGTTTTTTTTAAATATTTTGAGCTTCGCCCATGGTTTCTAAACCATCGTATTGTAAGAAATAAATATATATAAAGCGAAGTCATGTTGAGTCATAGATATGAATGATATCATTGTATGAGCACAAATTGAGAAATATCTATGTCTTAGTCTATTTTGGGACTTCGGAAAATGATCTACGACTGTGTGCGCAAAGGCCTTCGTCTGTAGTTGTGTGTGTAGACCACCCACAGCTATGTGCATGGGTCAAAGAAGGATTTTACTGAAATGACTAATTAACAATAAAGAGAGGGAAGACTTTGAATTATTTATGTGTATTGGCACAATATGTTTATCATCTATCTGTGAAGTTTTTTTTATGTATTACGAAGTCTTGTGTATGATTTTTTATGCAGAGGGAGGTATTTTATGTTGTTTATATGTGTTTTATTGGGTTGATTAATGCATAAGACTGATAAAGGCGCAATGCGCAATAGTACTAATTGAAGAATAGTGCATAAACTATAAAAGTAGATAATTCAATCTGCGTATTTCAAGAAAGAATAAGGAATAAGTATAACAGTAAATCCATTTCTTAATATCCCTCTAGATGCAGAAACCTGGTTCTAGCATCCCCCAATATTTCCTCGGGTGAGACTGTGGTCTGCACAGCAGATCGTTGCCGAAAAGGATGGTAATAGAGGGTCTTTTTGGTAGCGTATCTACTCCAAACCTAGGTCTAGACTCCTTCAAGCCAATAGGGTTTTCTTGCTATAAAGGGGTTTTAGCCCTGGCTGAGTGCCTACTTCTGTTGTCCCTGATCTTCATGTTTTTTCTTTGATGATTTTTTGATGAGAAGAAGATAAATAAAGAAAATAAATAATTTAATAAGAACATAATAATATCACAAGTAATTATCAACATATGAAAATTTTTCTGTCTTGCCGATTTTCTAACAGTTATTGTGCTAATTCAAAATTTCTTGCAGGTCTTGGGCTATGAAAAATATAAGAATTGATGCATGCTAATTGATTCTATTAAGCTGTGGGCGCTTTCTAAGTGTTTAAATAGATTATTTTAAATAACAATTTCGGAAAATAGGTTGATTATGATTATGTTGTTAGCATAGATCTAACAGTCGCAAATGCATGATAATAATTATGACCAATGTGCATATGCTTTCCTAAAATTGAAAACAAACGTACATAGATGCACCTTTGGTTTGAATTATATATATATATATATATATAGTAGATGCATGAACAACTACAGGGTGACAAGTTGAGTTTACTACACATGGGAAAACCCAGTGATAGAGACAAAGAAAGGAAGATGATTTTGTTACACATGTATGCATGTTATGATGGTAGGGAATGCCATGACTACCAAACTTAGGACATTGAGTCAAGTTTTGGGGACTCTTTTACTTAATTATTGATGTGGAATTATTTTGAACATGATTTGTGTGATTTTATTTATGGACATGCGTGGCCATGTTGTTTTCATGTGCAGTTTTCCTTGGTGATTTTGATTATTAATTTTATTTTCCTTTTTCAATGTTTCCTTTTATTCACCCTCTTCCATTACCTATTGAATTTATAATTTTCCGTTGATTTACATACTTGCAAGCCTTGGGGAAATATTTTTGGGTGGTAGGGAAGCCACAAATTTATATGGAAGAGGCAATGCATGGTTCACATGGATAAGAACATATTGAGGAACATGGTAACATGGAATATCAAGAAGCAAGTTGGTTGTAGCATATCAACAAGCATATGCAAAATAAAAGGGTAAGTATCATGTAATATTACATTTAAGTAGGTTGGTTGAGTTTTGTAAAGCCTTAATGGGAAAAAAAATAGTAAAAGGGAGTTATCTTAACACTAATTTTAGTTGTACATGTGCTTATATATTGTATATATGATTATGTTGATGCATTTTTATATATGAGGATGCCATTTTTACTGATAGGTTCTATCAAAATTCATTCTTATGAAAAATGATGGACTATAGTTATTTAATGAAAATATGGATGCATATGGTACAACGAAGAAAAGACACGTGGGTAGAGCTCGAAAAAGGTTTTGTATTCATATATTATTTGAGGGTGGAGGTATAAGCCTATGGGAGCCCTCATTCTAAGTGTATATGTGAATGTGTCGTGCATGTGAATATTTATACATTGTACCATGTCATATATGCGTTTGTGATACGTGTGTGTGGCATCATGTTATGTGTACATGGTATGTGTAACGACCCCACCCCACATGTACCCAATTTCACTAGTTTGCAAGGGTAAAAATGAGACAAAGAGTTAATATGAAATGTCTTGACCTCCAAGCTTCTCTTATTCAAGTGGGGCTGACAACCGAACTTACTGACCACAAGTTGATGTCCTACAATGCTTACAATACACGGAGGGGTCAAATAACCACCCCAGGTGACCCAACCTTGAGCTAGACTTCTTTTTTAGTGGCTTAGACTCCCAAAAGCATGCACAAGCATTCAATGGTGTATTTATGATCCTCCAACTGCATGCACAAGCTTTCTTGAGTGCGGTTGTAACCCAAAATACTCAATTCAGAGGGTGTGGTCCCACGATCTGAGCCACAATTCCATGCCAGCCTCCAAACCACTACCTAGAAATTCCTAAGACTTTATAGAATGACAATTAAATTAATGAAATGACTAAAATTACAAAATATAATAAATAAATTGACCTAACCAGGTATAACCATGAAAGTCATTTTATCAAACATATGGTAAACATGTAATCTACAGATGATGAATGCATATTTGATCATAGGAGTCTGAAAATTATTCGAGAATCACCAAGAAGTTCTAATTCCCTCTCATAATAACTACAATAACACTTGTTAGCCCATGTATTCATTAAACATCAAATGCTTATCAAATCCCAAACAATTCATAGCTAGAATACATTAGAAATCCATTCTTAAAACCAACATATAACCATATTAATAAAAATGACCAAAAACCCATCAAATCACCATAATAACAAGTACAATTACTCATAGAATATAATATGAAAATAAATATTATTAACTCATGCAAGATCCAACCAAGTCAGGGACCTCCACATACCACCTGTTCATAGATTGGGCTAAAAAAAATATTTATTTCAGCTAATCACCCCCATGCCATATTCCAATGTTGAATGTGGGATATCAAGACATAAACAAAAATGGATACGTGGAGATTAAATCACCTCCACCCTCAAGCTACCATGGTCTTTCCAAAATCAGTCAAGAGATCACAAAGCCCAAAATAAGCTTGGATGCCTCAGAGTTTGTTCACCATTACCTTGAGGAATTTTCTTGTCTCCACCCACCTATTAAGGGCTTGTCAGAGATTAAATCACCTTCACCCCCAACCCTTGGGAATTTTCATGAGACCACCTCACCTAGTTCCAAAACCTTCTAGAAATCCAAAGGTCAACCAGACAATAATCCCATCACACCATGACTATTCAAAAATGGAAAGAGAAGGCTAAAAACACTGTCACACCCGAAAAAATCCATGCTAATGACAATAAATGAACCAAATACACAAATGCATGTACCATGCATTCACGAACTAGCTAGGAAATCACACATGCAACCTGTTACCTGCAAAGTCCTCCTGCTGAAGTTGCTTGATCAAACCTTCCTTTCTTTTCCTTTGCTTTCCTTTTCCTTCCAATGACTTCCTTTCTCTAATACTAGAGTGATCCAAGAATGCTCTAAGTGTGAAATAGTATGAGAGAATATAGAGAGCTCCAAAAATGAACTAACAAAAACTAAACCAGCAAAAACTGCGAATTGATACTTAGAAGCCCTTTTATCATTTAGGCCTCTATTTTTCCTTCAATTTTCCTCTCATGCAAATATATCACCCTTCCTCTCCCATTTCTCCTATTTTCCTTGGTTATCATAAATAAATTCCAATTAATGCCACTTTTCCTTTATCAATTCCTTTGCCAATTTCCTTATCTACAATAAATAGAAAGTGACACACACGGGGTTGTTTTCCCCAACATTCAGCTTGAAATACGTATCCCATGACCTTGGTCTTATTTTTCATTTTTAAATTTATTACATGAAATTTTAACCTGGGGCTATTATAAACCCCTACCCCTTGGGGGAACACCTTCTTTTCTATTCTATGACACCTATGAAAAAAAAACGGTAAAAGCAAAACATAATGCTTATGGAGCTTTATAACTTAGGTCAATGCCTTATTTATAATAAAAACCTACTAAATATCCAAAACCAACATGACAAACATGATAATCATACCGCTTATTGGAGCTTTATAACAAAACTCATCACAATATTTAAAATAAAAACCATACATAGATATGTACATATGCGAAAATGCCTTTGCCTTAACCAGAAAACAATGAAGCATACAAAGCCTGCATTTGATCAACCATATCCCATGTAGCTTTATCATGCCCAAAGTGCTTCAACTACACTTTAACTAGCTTGATTTATTTGTTCTGGATTATGATTTTTTTCTGTTGCAATATGCACTGAGGTTCTGGCTAGAATTTTCCTTTTGGTTCCACCTACAATACAAACCAGTCAATCACACGATCAACATCCTTCACACATCTCTTAAGTAATGAAACATGGAAAACATCATGGAATTTCACTGTTGGTAACATTGCAAGTTTGTAGGCCACATGTCCAATCCTCTCAAGGATCTCAAAAGGCCCACAATACCGAGGTGTCAACTTGGCACATGACCCAATCCTCAAGGAGCTCTTCTTGGGCTTGATGCGCAATTTTAGGTCGCTATAATACTAGTGTATCCCCTTATTTTTATTGTAGCCTCGTATTATTATTTTTGTGCCCATGTATTCCCCATATTGTTATTATTGTGCCACATAGAAGCCCACTATTTTTATTGTTGTTCCCTTACATTGTTATTGTTATGTCGACTAGGATTATATTGTGACCACTTGCACTCCTATATATAGAAATGAGGTTTTGTAATTTTTATCATCCAAGAATTTTTCATTTATGTAATTTAAAGGAGGTTTCCCCCTCGAATAGGATTATTTCTAAGACGTTGATCTATATTTTCTTCTATTTTGTGAGCTTGTTCCATAACATTTGGTATCAGAGCTTTGGATTATAGGGTTTCGCTACTTCAAATAGGTCATCGTGGAATTTTCACTATAGATTTTTTTATATGAAGGTTTAGAAGCTAAAAAAATCCCATTTGCGAATAAATCCTGAGAATCTTCATGTAAAAATTTTAGATCCTGGTTTGCAATATATTCAGAGATATGATCTGTGGAAATTAGGGTTTTTGTAGGCTCCCGAATTTCATATCAAAGAGGTGATCTTGGGAAAGTCGTCATAACTCTCTCTCTGAGCATGAGATTGAAATTTTGTAAAATGTGGCTAAAAGCACACAGATTTTAGTTTCATGTGTATTGATTTCAGATCTGAAGGAAGAAACAGTGCCACATGGCGTACCGTACAAATGCTCCCTATTGAACCAGTCCATAATTAGGCCATTGTGGGAGATTGGGCATAACTTTGCCTTGAAGAATCCAAATCAGGTAAGACCTATGGAATTAGAGACAAGACTTAGGGCTACTACATGATCTAAAATAAAATCTTGGGGATCCGAAACTATAGAGATACATCAGTTTCAATATTGATCTCCTTAAAAGAAGAAAAAGGTGTGTATTTTTTTTTTAAAATTGCATAAGTCTTGTTTGAAAAATCAGTTTGAAGTGATTCCAAGGGAATATTGAAGCATAGATATTAGTATTGGGTTCTAAAATGCCTCCTAAAAATAATTCAACACCTAGTAATCTCTCTGAAGTCTCTACTATGACTCATGAAGAGGAAGAAGTGCAACATGATATATCAAAATTACGAGACCAAGTGCAATAAATTTCACTCTCGTAAAAGAAACCAAAAATGGAATGAAATATAATATGGATGGTTTGAAGAAAGGCTTGAAATATAATATTGATGCTTTGAATAATGTAATGGAAGCTAATATTGATGGTATAGAAGAAAAACTTAAAGGAAACATGGAAGACATGAAGAATGATATAAAAACATACAAGGAAGGTTTGAAGGAAGTTTGACAAAGTTGCCACAATAAATGACTCCTAATGGAGAAAAGGTAGTAGATGAAACTTATGATGAGAACACAAGAAATTATAATCATGATTTTATAGACTCTAATGTTGGATTTAGGACCCACAATATTCCAAAGAACGAGATGAGGAATTTTGATGGCAAGGATCTGATAACATGGATACTACAGGTGGAGCAAGTCCAGTTCAAACAATATTGCCAAAACTTGACAAGGAAGAAAATATAATATTGGAACCTGAAGAATTAATAGGAACAAGAGCTCGACAGCTACGAAATATATCAATTTCAGAGTATGTCATCAAGTGGAAGAACTTACCAACTGAAGATTCCACATGGGAGGATGAGAATTTTATACAGAAGCATCTAGAATTAATAAAGCATTGAGGACAACACTTTTTTGAAGGAGAGGGGCATGTTAGGTCCCTATAATACTAGTGTATCTCATTATTTTTATTTTTAGTGTAGCCCCTTATTGTTATTTTTTTTCTCATGTAGTCCCCATATTGTTATTATTGTGCACCATAGAAGCCCACTATTGTTATTGTTGTGCCCTTACATTGTTATTTTTATGTCGGCTAGGATTATATTGTGACCCCTTGGACTCCTATATATAGAAAGGAGGTTTTTTCACTTGTATCATCCAATAATTGTTAATTTATGTAATTTAAATGAGGTTTCCCCCTCGAAGAGGCTTATTTCTAAGTCGTTATCTATATTTTCTTCTATTTTGTGAGCTTTTTCCATAACACACAAGTACGAATTCTCCCCAACCTGAAACTCATTAAATGCCCTGCATTGAACTGAATAAATATTCTACTTGTCTTGTGTTTCCTTTATATTCCTCTTGATAACTTGCATTTATTGTTTCATATCTTCCAACATTTTTGGTATAATCAATACCTATTCATTGGATCACTCCAATTGATGGGATAATTGCAACTCCATCCATAAAGTGCCTCAAATGGACTCATCCTTGAGGACTCCTGATATAGATTATTGTATGCAAACTATTCTAGTAGAGTATACTCCTTCCACTTCATCTATTAATGCATAGCAAACATCCTCAACAAATCGTCTAGAATCATGTTGACCCTATCTGCCTATCTATTTTTTGGTGGATGATAAGTTGTACTAAAATATAACTATGTCCCCAAACCTGCAAACAACTCCTTCCAAAACTTGGAAGTGAATGTCGCATCTTTGTCAGATACAATCTTCTTAGGAACACCATGCAATCTCATTATCTCCTCGATGAAGACCTCAGCTGCCTCACTACATGAATTAGTAGAATTCACTGGAATGAAGTGAGGTACCTTTGTCAACTTTTCAACCGTAACCGTGATGGAATCGTGTTTTATGGATGTCCTCAACAAACCTATGATGAAATCCATGGAAATGACCTCCCATTTCCACTCTGGAATAAAAACCAGCTGTAATAACCCGCCTTGATGCTTGCACTTTTCTTTTTACCTATTGGCAATCCAAACACCTTGCGATGAAATCAACTACCTCTTTCTTCAGATTCGGCCAGCACTAAACTTATTCACAGTTGTAAAAGTATTTTGATATCCCGGGTGACTCGAATATGGCTTAACATGAAATTCCCTTAAGATAAGATTATTTAGCTCATTGTTTTCCAACACATAGATCCTATCCTAAAATATCACAAAACCATTTTCCGTGAGATGATAATCCACATCCTGATCACCTATACCATGCTACTATAACCTATGCTTATGTTGTTCGTACTTGTCATCCTGTTGTCCTGCCTGCAAGATATGATCCTGTAAATTTGTCCCATATGAACTCATAAATGTAATGTGATTCACTTGCACTCTTCTGCAAAGAGAATATGCAACCATGTTCCCTTTACCGTTAATGTACCTAAGCTCAAATTCCAACTCACAGAGCGTATCTAACCACCTATATTTCCTGACATTTAGAATAGGATGGTAAAACAAGTATCGCATTCCACTGTGATCACTCATTAACACAAAACTCATGCCAAGAATATAGTGCCTCCACATCTTCAATGTATGAATGATAGCTTCTAGCTCAATATCATGTGTTAGATAGTTCTTTTTGTTCTCATTCATTTTCATTGACTCGTAGCATACCACTTGTCCCTGTTGCATTAGGAATCCACCAAGTCCTCTCTTGCAATAATTTGTACACACCACAAACTCTTTATCTGGATCTACAATATTTTGAACTGGATCATTTTTAATAAACTGCTTCAACCTCTCAAAGATAGTTGAACATTCCTCTGTCCATTCTAACGTATTTCCTTTTCTTTGCAAGGATGTAATATGATAGGAAATTCATGAAAATTTACTGATGAACCTCTTATAATAACCTGCTAACCCCATGAATGATCTGACCTTATCTGAATTCCTAGGATTTACCTATTCCATGATAGCTTTGATATTTTCCAAATCCATTTCTATGCCTTCCTTGGAAACAACATGTCCCAAGTAATGAACTTCTATCTGAAATAAATTGCACTTACTAAGCTTGGCATACAACTGACTCTCTCTCAATAGTATTAACAATACTACCAGGTGTTCCACATGCTTTTCCTCATTCTTAGAATACATCAATATATCATTATTTAATACTATGCTGGAGCATTAGTCAAACCAAAAGGAACTGCAAGAAACTCACAATGCCCATACTTGGTGTTGAATGTAGTCTTGTAAATTTCTTCTTCCTTAATATGTACTTGATGATATCCTAATCTCAGATCAATCTTCAATAACATTATTTCTCCCTTCAACTGATAAAACAAGTAATCAATCCACATAAATGGGTGCATGTTATTGATTTTCACCTTGTTCAGGTTCTTTAAATCAATCCACAATCTGAGAGTACCATCCTTCTTCTTCACAAAAAACAATGGTGCACCCCAAGGTGACATACTTGGTCTAATGTATCGCTTGTGAAGCATTTCCTTCAACTAAAACTTCAATTCCACAAGCTCTGGAGTGCTCATCCTATAAGGTTCCTTTGATGCTGGTGTTTCTCCCGGTACCAACTCAATAGAGAAATCCACTTCCCTATGAGGAGGAAACTCTGATATATCTGCTGGTAATACATCCTGAAATTGATGCAAAACTAGACACATTTTCAATACTTCAACATCCTCAACATCCTTCACTTTGTCACTGGAAATATGAAATTCGAACAATATACACCATTTCCTGCAATTGTGCTTTTGTTGCATAACTGTAACCATTCTCATTGATGTAGAAATCTTCTTACCCTATAAGATTATCTTCTCTCCATCATCATCCAAGCACTTGATAACCTTCTCATATCAATCCATCTTAGTCGTGTGATGGTACAACCAATCCATACCCAAAATCATATTGTATGATCCCAAAGGAAGTAAATTTAGATGTGTTGATGTAGGCAAACCATTCACCTCAAATGCACAATATCTTACCCAATGATGAAATATTTTCTTACTACTTGTAGCCAACTACACCAAAAAATACTATCCATGCACTTATTTTCTCAAACCACACTTATCCACCAGGTCGATATTACATAACTATAATTAGATCCAAGTTCAATCAAAATGGAAACAACTCGATCATAGAGCTGGATACCTTGTGATCAACCTACTTGTTATCAAATGCTGCATAGATTCGATAAATTCTATGGCCCACATCTCCAACTATTTGCGCCTTCTGAGCACTGTAGATATAAGGTCTGACACCGTGATACAATGAACTACTTCTTGAAATGATCCATACCACATATCCAAAACTGTAACAGTTCTCTTCCACTACCCTTATTCTACTTCTCTCTAGGCTAAGGCCCATGTTCCTTTTCTACCGCATTAAACTTATTGTAGGGAGAAACATTTTTCTTCTCACCTGCATCTTGAGGTCTTCCTCGCTTCGGTGGCCACTTTCATTTAGCCTTGCCATTCCATTTCCAACCATGCTTCGACTCATTCTTATGCTTCGATTGCTCATAATAGTGCTTCTTATTTCCAATGACTTCTTCCAACAACCATGACCCATCATACTCAATCTGATCCTTAAATGGTAATGGTAGTACATTGATAAATCTATAAAATGTTGTCTTCTCATCCTTAAGATAAGGAACATACCTCAAAAACTCCAGGAAGTTAGTCGTGTGTTCCTCGTCTGTCATAGATCCCATATTCCACTCACAGAACTCCTTGGAATTTATTTCATAGTACCTTTCTGACAATTATTTATTCCTTAGGAGTCTCTTGAATTCATGCCAACTCAACTACTCTTTCTTGATATCTATGACACACTTCACATCTTCCCACCAGATGTACTCTTTCCCCTTGAGATTAAAAATAGCTATAATGGCTTTCATGCTCTCTATATATTCATGCAACTCAAATAAATTCTTCATTCCAAGCAACCATGCCTTTGCATCTTATGGCTTCTTCAACTCTCCATCAAATGTAGGTGTCTTGGATTTCTTGAAATCATCTTGAAAATATCCCCTCTCACTCCTCCTATAAGGATGATAGTGGTGATGACCATGATACTTGTCTGAACTAGAACTATAATAGAAATCATAACCACTACCTCTCCTATTAGGTGTATCCAAGAACCTACCATCTATGAATATTTCATCCATGTACAACCCATGCCCTCCATGAGACCTATTTCCATATTCCCCATTAGTCATATCCTCCTATCCATAACTAATTTGTGGTTGTCCCTATCTCTGCAAATATGAAAAAATTATAAAGGATAACTACATTGACTTCTTCTTGTTTTTAATGTGCCCTTGCAAGCCTTTCCTATGAGTAAATGATTATTTCATTATCTACTTTTAAATGTTTCATTTATACCTTTAATATCCTCAAAGTATCTGCTATGTCAAGATACTACTCATCTATGTGCTTCTCATATGATGTATAAGGAGAGTCTCATGAACTATAATCCACCATTATTCTAGTCATCTTTGATCATCTTCTTCTTGCAAACATGCCATGCCAGATAACTAAATATAAACATGATCAACATACCTTAATGAATTTCAAGGGAGGCTATCTCATCTAATAAAATTAACCCAAATTAGCAGGATACAAGTATATACATAATCATATCAATATGTTGACATCATGCATAATAACACTAACTGCATAGAATGACCTGATACACAAGAACCATGACCATGAAAATACATGCATAAGAACTTGCATCTATCCAATCCATTCCAAGTATTTGAACCATGCTCTCGTACCACCCGATAACATCCCCACCCCACATTTACCCAATTTCACTAGTCTGTCAGGGTAAACATGAGACGGAGAGTTATTATGACATTATCCGACATCCAAGCTTGAGATATGGAATTGGGGTCGACAAATAAGGGTTATTGAAGACAAATTGACATCCTAAAGGGCTTAAAATACACTCAGGGGAAAAATAACCACCCCAGGTGACCAAACACTAAGCTGTATAAATTTTTCAGTGACCTAGAATCCAAATCACATGCACAATCCTACCTAAGTGTGGTTGTAACCCAAAATCCTCAGTTCAGAGCATGCAGCCCTAAGATCTAATTCATAATTCTAGGACAACCTCCAAACCACTATCAAACACTTCTTGATACTTTCCAGAATTATAAGTAACTTAATGATAAGGCTAAACAAACAAACTTGAATAAAAAAATTGACCTAACCAAGCCTAACCATGAAAATTATCTCATCAAACATATGGTAAACATTCAATCTACAGGTAACAAATGCATATATGATCATAGGAGTCTGAAACTTATATGAGAATCACAAAGAATATATAATTCCATCTCATAATAGTTGCAATAACACTTGTTAGCCCATGCATTCATTAACCATCAAATACTTATCAAATCTCGAAAAATTCATAGCTAGAATACATTATAAATCCATGCTTATAACTAGCATATAAAAAGATTAATAACCATGAAAAAAATAACCATCAAATCACCATATTAACAAGTACAAGTACTCATAGAATACATTGATTTGAAAATAGCTCTTATTAACTCATGCAAAAGAAAACCAGGTCAGGGACTTCCATGTACCACCTGACCATAGATTGGGTTGAACCAAATATTTCTTTCAACCAATCACCCCTGCACCATATTCCAAGCATGAATGTGGGTTCTCAAGACATAAACAACCAAGGCTTCCTAGAGATTAAACCACCTCCACCATTGGGCTACCTTGATCTCACTAGAATTGGTTAAGAGATCCAAAGCCCAAACCAACCTTGGATCCTTTACAGTTTCTTCACCATTACCTTGAGGAATTTTTCTCTCTTTGACCACCTTTTGAGGGCTTCCCAAAGATTAAACCATCTCCACTCCCAACCCTTGGGAACTTTCGTGAGACCACCTCACCTGGTTCCAAAACCTTATGGAAATCCAAAATTCAACCAGAAAATAATCCCATCACACCATGGTTATTTAGGAATGGAAAGGAAAGTTTCAAACCACTGTCACACTTAGAAAAATCCATGCCAATTACAAAAAATGAACCAAATATAGAAATGCATGTACCATGCATTGACAAACCAACCTGGAAATCACACATGCAACATGTTACTTGAAAATTCCTCATACTGAAGTTGCTTGATCCAACATTCCTTGCTTTTCCTTTGCTTTCCTTGTCCTTCCTTTACTTTACTTTATCCAATACTAGAGCGCTCCAAGAATTCTCTAAGTGTGCAATAGTATGAGAGAATATAGAGAGCTCCAAAATTGAAGTAAAAAAAGCTAAACCAAAATAAACTATGAATTGATCCGCATAAGACATTTTATCATTGAGGCCTCTATTTTCTCCATTTTCCTCTATTTCTCCTTCAATTTTACTCTCATGAAAATTTGCGACCCTTCATCTCCATTTTCTCCTATTTTCCTTTATTCTCATAAATAAATGCCAATTAATTCATCTTTTCCTTTGCTAATTTCCTTAGCAATAGTGAATTGAAAGTGACACCCACTAGGATCTTTTTCCCAACATTCAGCGTGGAATACATGTCCCATGACCTTGGTCTTATTTTTCCTTTATTAACTTTATTACATGAAATTTTAAAATGGTGTTGCTATAGTATGGTGCCATATGCATATATATTTGTGTGTGTCTGTTACTTGTCTAGGCCCGTATACTATGTATTAGTTCTAGGTGGAGGCACGGTAGCCTCTGGATTCCCAATATTTTTATTGATAGAACATTGCCTAGTTTCGTAATGACTACCTAGTTTGGTAGTGCCCTTAGTAGAAAATGGGATTCAGGGTGGAGGTGAGCCTCTGGACTCCCTTGTTTCTTTTGAAACCAATCCAACATGACTGGGGGGTGGGTACTTGGGAATTTATACTAGACGGTAACTGGAGCCCTAGATCAGCATGACTCTCCAGTGGGTACAATTATCTTGGAGGGTACCTAGAGCCCTAGAGTGGCATGAATTTTGAGCTAGTGCCTTGGAAATATTTTGTAGGGTACCTAGAGCTTTGAAGCATCCACTTTGGATTGACACTTTGGTCGTGGAGGACTTTCTATTGTCCGAGTTCTTGCGCGGATAGGAAAGCGACCACATGTGCATACAAAGAAGAAGTCACCAAATCAAGACAATTATCAATGCTATATTCTGAGTTTTTAAACTATGAACATGATTTATGATAACTTTGATTATTGAGATAACTCGATGATATGTTTTATTTTATGATGATTTGAATTATGCACTAACGTGATTTTTTGTAGTAATTTTGTAAAATTCCAAGTTCATTGCAAGGATAGACTATTAATAAGGAATAAAAATGATACTGCTCACTTTATATGAACAAATTTTGGCACAAGATGGAACAATAGCAGTATGCAAATATTTTAGGGACTGGGTCATTGTGGGACACCAACACCAACGGTTCCAACTGATTCCCATGACACATGCTATGACCAAGATGAAATTTGAAGGCAGGGATATGCCTTGGTTTGAGACCCATTTGATGTGAGGAAGCACTGAAGGGGGTTGACCAGATTGCCTGAGGGATTAGGAAGTAGAGAAGGGAAGGCTAGAAAATAAATTGGTTTTTCGTCGTGAGAATAGTTGGGTGTATTCATAAGCACATTCGGGTTGTTCCCGAAAACATTGAGTCGATAATTGTTCATTGAAGGAAAAAGGACCATAGGGTAGCATCGCAAAACATTGGAGGCATGTAGCACTCCAAGGAAAGGGAAAAAATCTAGGATTGGATTGAAACAAAAGACAAAAAAAGAAGTCATTTGTAAATGGCTAATTTTATAAAATTAAGGTTACTAAGTGGTTGGGCGAGGCAATATGCATATAAATTTTATCATAAAAAGGTGAAATAAGTAGTATATAATAGCTCCATTTCAGTTTTTTTGTGTCTTGTATATGGTAATTGAACACTGAGGATGGTGTTTCCCCAAGGGGGGTGGGTTTGTAATACCCAGTCACTTTTACCCTTGTAAAATATTCTGAAAAAATAAATATATAAATATGTAGGCACATGGGATGAGTCAAAGGGGCAACTGATTCTAGGGCTGAGGTAGACATTTTGCTTGGGACAAATGACATGCAATGGGAAAAAGGCCAAATGGCATGAGGATCATTTGTCTGCAATATTGACGAGTGATGACTAGGCCAACCACCAAAAAAATATAAATACAAATGACAAGTTTGACACTTTTGGTTGTTCCAAAGGGGCTAGGCCAAGTCAGGATCTAAATAACCATCCATATTTGACACAACTTGAAAAAATGTAAATAAAAGGAAAAGGGGGAGGGATTGGCCCAATAGGGAAGACTAGTCCAACAAATGTTTTTTAAGGAAACACTCAGTGGCAGCAGGGATAGTGGAACACTATTGCGAATGGGGTACGTTGTCAAAAGTATTGAAGGAGTGCACACGAAGAGTAATTTTTGGAAGCCATCTTGCAACAACATGGAGCTTGGAATTTGTTCTTCAAGTGGTTCCTTATGCTCTAGATTCTAGATTAGGGATGGTAATTACATGATATAGGTTTACTTGCAGCCTTCCTAAGGTTAGGAGGAGAGCTTTGGTCCTAGCTTAGTTACTTGTTTTCTGTTAAAGAATTGTGGAAATTTCCATTACTGCTTCTCATCAGTTCCAGGTAATTGTTTTTCTCTTATATTTCTTCTCAACACAAATTCCATCTTCTGGTTCTATAAATTCTCATTCGTACTCAGAAATTTTATGATCCTAGCAGAAGAAAAATAATGTCACTATGTCGTTGTTATTTTTTATCAAGAGAAAAAGGCATTCTCTCCAACATAAAAGCTTCAAAAACAAGCGGTGTAGCTCTAGAGGATGCCTTTTCTATATATGAAAATAACTTATTTTTGAAGCTTAGGAGCTAATCCTTTGTTGATCTCTCCATGGAATTCCGCAATAGGTTATAAATTTTATGATTCCATGATTTTTCCTATTCTTTCCTTATATATAAACATGCACCTAACTGGCCTCAACATGGAATTGTTGATCAAACTATTTTAGTATTGGATATTTTGAAGTATGGATACCCAATTTAAAATTATTTGGTACTAGATATTTGGGTAATCATTTCAAGGACCAACCGTATTGAGTTTAAGTTTAGAGAATATGGACTATCGACATCATTCTATGATGTAGTTTGCGATCCTAGGAGTACTAGTTTAAGTTAATTCTTCTTACGGCTATATTTTTCTTTTCTTTTATAAGAACATTTCTTCATTTACACATTAAATTCACCCCATAACATTATTCATATTTACACCATTATTTAGCAACATATGCAACTATGTAGAAATATTAATATCATCTATTGGGAAAAATATTGAGAGGGGGGGGGGGGGGTGAATCAGTATTTAGAGCTTACTAATAGATTTTAAATTTTTATTTACCGAATTCCATACACAGTTTTTATGAAGCCAAATCATGTATACATGCACATATACCAAAATAAACTTGCGTATACTGATATAAATTTATTGTTAGAAGAACTTTTCAGAAACAATCTTTAACTCAACTTATCAGTCACGCATCTGTTAGTTAAACAATAAATATGTGTAGTAACAGCAGATTAAATCATCACACAAGAGAAATACACATGAACACCAAGATTTAAGGTGGAAACCCAATTTTGGAGAAAACCACTGTAGATGTCATCTCTATCTTCAATATTTATTATATGGAAAACTGTTTACAATATTTTACTAATGTAGACTCATACCAGTATGCGGGCATCTACCTGCAGAAGGTTGCAACCTTCTCTCATTTTCCAACTGCAATTGGAAGGGAGCTAAAACCCCCTGATCTCGTTTACCAACCACTACTGGAAGGGAGCTTCAACCCCCTTATCAAAACACTAACTTCTACTGGTAGGAAGCTTTTACTTCCTCCAGAATCACTGCAGACCACGTTTCATCAATTTTCATACTGGATCCCATAGCTTCAACACAACTCATCATAATATCATCAATAATATACTTAACCCAAACTTCAATCAGAACAATGAGATTAATGTAACCATAACATTGTAATAAACCCATACTTCATAATCAATATGCAGAATAAAACTCAACCCTGAACATTTATTATCTTAAAATGCATACAATACTTTGCTTCACTGAACCCACATGCATACACGCTTTACTTAACACCAACCTATGTATATATCTGTGAATACTTTTTTTCAAAATGTAATCAGTCACAGAACCAGTTTTGGGCCTTTCAGATAGATATCTTTTCAGGATTGTAGAACCCTTGATCAGTCAGTCATCATAACATATATTTTCTCAGTCATTGATCAGATTTGTACATAATCAACTTAGAAGCATATACAACAATCAAGTAATCTAGATCTACATGAAGACTTTATTAACAGACAATAGAAAGATAGCAGCAATGATAGAAAAACTTCTGCAGTAAGCTTTAGAAAACCCTAAATTCCATACAAACCTTTTCTGAAGCAAAGCCGCGTATATATGTTCTTTTACAGAGACGAAATAACATATAGATCTATAAATATCAATTCTGCAGAATGTTTCAGATCTATGGAACTTACCCATATTTCTTCTCTCTACTTCAGCAAAGAAATCATCTCTTCAGTGGATCATGAAAGAACATAGTCATTTCAGGTCTAGAGATCTTGATCCATCAATCTATCCAAGGGTGCATCATAAATTTAGATTTATCAATAAAACAGAGTTCATCCAATGCAGATATACTTTAGAGAGAAGTATTTAGTGATAGCCCTTACACATGCACACTTTGCACTATGATCTTCTTCTCCTTATATAGAATTAGCCTTTACCAATACCATGAATCAAAACCACACTGCTACCAATGGTATTTTTGGACGATGTAATGTTCCCAAATTTTAGCCTCAAGCTAAAATGAACATTATAGTTTGCATATTTTCATTTTATTGAATAAAATGGGTAAGGAGAACCCTTAACCCCCTTATATGGAGAAATAACACTCCTTGTGTGGAAGGATGGTGAATAAGCAGCTGAATTAAGCACCTAAGGGTGTGAACATGATTGAGATCACTTTGATTTATTCACCTTTGATTAAGTCAACAACGTTGTCCAAGAGAAGGAATCTCCATGACAAGGCAACGCAGTTTTAGAGGAGGCTCCACTTGCATGAGCTAGGTGGCAAGTGTGGATGGGACCCATGGTGAGAGGAGTTCATTTTCTTTATAAGGAGGATATGGCAGCCCATTTTTATTATGCATTAGCTTGTTATTTTCGTTAGGTCTGCTAAGACTTGCATCTCCGGGCTGTTTAGCAGGGTTGCAGTGTTCTTGAGCACAAGGGTGTTCCTGGTCGGGAATCCCTACCTCATCCTCAAGGAAGGAGAGGTTTTGAGCTACATTTACTCATTTCGACATTTGGCCAAGCTTACCCCTTCAGCTACAACGTTATTCTGTTCAGCAGAAAACGTTGTGTTGCTGGGAGCAGCAACAGAGGAACTCTCAGAGTCATTATTGGATTGTTTTTCGGTGGTGGTCTTACATATTCTTTGGAGGAGCAGCAGAGGAGACTCCCAGGCATTATCTGAGATCTTTGGAACCATTCCAATCATTCTCCATCTCTCACAGCGCATTCTAGGGTTGGAACTGCGTTATTTATGTAGGCAGTTGCTGGGAGGGCCATTGGAACTTATCAGGAGGAGTGTTTTTGAGAAAAAGGGATCAGCCCTTTGCTTGAAAACATTATCAGAGGAGGGCATGAGTATTTCAGATCTGCCATAGCCTCATTCTCATTTTGGTTCAGTTGCAGTGACAATTTATTTTTCACATTTGTACTTTCTCCGACATTTCTAGCAATCTCTCCTAGATTGGCTAGAAATATTGTATTAGAGCCCATTCTTCTATTCTTGGGAATTTCTTTGTATGTATCAACCATATTTCATGTATTGAAATCTACAGCAACAACTACTCTCCTATAGACTGCGCAGTTACTTCTTCCCGACATTTTGTGCAGTTGCTGCATCTCATGTATTTCATGTGTTAATCTTTGGAGGTTGATTCCCATTGCATGAGGGTTTATTCCTCGTGATATTTCTATATATTTATGCTGAGATATTAATAGACATGTTAGCTGCATAATATTCCATCTTATGACATATTCAGATTTGCAGAGTTTGAGTAGTTTCCTAAGGGACCTAGTTTGTGGAGATCTGAATAAGCCATATAGGGTCATTTCTTTGGGCTCAAATTATAGAAGAGAAGTGTTTAATGATTTAACAAGGGGATCCAAGCCCCCTTTTTTCTTATTTTTTCATTAGTTTCCTTATACAACGTCCTTGAGGACCATATTGCAGAAATTCCCGAAAAAGGAATATTACAGACGAAATCAAATAGATGACGTGGTGCTCAATCTTGTGGGATAATACCATGGTAATTCCCCCTGGTATTATATTTTTGGAGCGCAAAAGGCATACATGACTTGGATTTTTCTTGACCGTGTGTATATGCGATTTCTCCTGTACAAACCCGTGTATAGAATCTTCAATATGAATATTACAAAATATTCTACTGGATATTACACATTTCTTCAGATGGACTCCTGAGCTTCTACTGAAGACATATAATTCATCTTGTACGAGAGAGTTTCCATCAAGGACAACATATTAAGACATAGAAATACTATTGCCAACAATCTCCCCCTTTGGACTTGATGGCAACCATGATGGTGTTTGATCATCATAACATATATAACCATTATTCAAATACTTCAAACACCCATAATTCTCTCCCCCTTTGACATCAAGAGAAAAGGGCACCATTTGGACCATGCTCCCCCTGAGTGTATGCTGAAACATCAGATATTTTCAATGAAGTACATGAATCTATAACTCAACCAAGTATGACCTTTCCTATCACCAAGGACTCATACTTAGATCAATGATCCAACCAAGTGAAATTTACATATTTGACTCAACTCCCCAACCAAGTGGGTTTACAAAGATTTCTGAGTAGAAAAATTTCCATCATGAGAGACGACATTCCATTTTCATCAAATTACAGAAATGACATGTCATAAATAGGACCAAAAGATCTCAATAGATAGATCATATATCTGAAACCAATCAGAATGCCAAAAATTCATCCTTTTCAGCAATCAGAATGCCAACAATTCATCCTTTTTAGGAAGGCAGGTGCTCCCCCTAAGCTGATGCATCCTGAAAATCTTCAATACCCAATTCATCAAAGCATATTCTTCAGAGAATGATATAAAAATATGAATACAGGAATAGTAACAAAGATTACCCAATAGCACCGCAACTGATTTGAGCGCTGACCAGGAAAATTTCTGTCAGTAAAAACCCATATGTGGTTTTATGCACATAAATTCATGTATATACACGATTCGTCTTTATGAAACCTGCGTATCAAATTTAAACTTCTGAAAATTAAGCACATTTAATCTCAGAGGCAGAGACAACTCCCAGCTTCTGTCTAAGATATTCGAATGCTTCCCTGGGAAGAGGTTTAGTAAATTTATCAGCAACTTGTTCTTTGGAGGGAACATATTCCAATTTAACCTTTTGTTCAAGCACTTGTTCACGTAGGAAGTGATACTTAATAGTAATGTGCTTGGTCTTTAAATGCATAATAGGATTCTTTGAGATAAAATGGATATGGGAGGTGAAGATTTGATTTTAAAGTCTTCTAGAGTCTGCATCATTCGAAGAAGTTGTGTGCAACAAGATGCAACAACCACATATTATGCTTCTGTTGTAGATAAGGCAATAGAAATTTGTTTCTTGCTGAACCAAGATACTAATCGGGGCCACTTATAGAATGCACTTCCACTAGTGCTTTTTCGATCATCAACATTTCCAGCCCAATCCACATTTGTGTAAGCATGAAGAGTGAGATCAAAATTATTTGGATACCATAGACCAAAGTCTTGAGTCCCTTGTAGATATTTGAATATTATTTTTACAGCCTGAAGGTGAGACTCTTTTGTATTTGCTTGGAATTGTCCAACAATCCCAACTGCATGCATAATGTCTAGTCTTGTCCCGATGAGAAACAACAGACTTCCAATCATGGATCTATATTCTGGTTGATTTACCGCAGGAGAATCATTATGATAAATTAGGTTACATCTAATTACCATTGGCGTGCTCACGGGTTTGCAATCTTCGATCCCATACTTCTTTAGAATTTTCTTAAGATATTTTTCTTGTGATAAAAATATGTCATCTGTTGCTTGTTGCACTTGTAAGCCAATACAAAATGTTAGTTCCCCAAGTAAAGACATTTTAAATTCTTGTTGCATAACAAAACAAAATTTCTGACTCATGAACTCTTCATTTCTTCCAAAAATGATGTCATCAACATATACAACTACAATCAACAGTTTATCATTCTCAATTTTTGTGTATAAATTACTATCAGAAGATCCCTTTGTAAAGCCTTGTTGATGAAGATATTTGTCAAGACGATAGTACCATGCCCGAGGAGATTGTTTGAGACCACATAAAGCCTTTTTAAGTTTGCAAACAAGTTTTTCATCATTTCCCAGAATGAATCCTTCTGGTTGTTCTATATAAACTTCTTCTTCTAGATCGCCATTGAGGAAATAATATTTAACATCCATTTGATAAACTTTGAATTGTTGAAAACTGGAAAAAGCAAGAAACATTCTTATGGCTTCAAGTCTAGCTATAGGAGCAAATGTTTCTTCAAAGTCTATAACTTCTTGTTGAGCATACCCTTTACAAACAAGTCTAGTTGTGTTTCTAATAACATCTCCATTTTCATTTAACTTGTTTTTGAATATCCATTTTGTTCCAATCACATTTTTATTATGAGGTCTTGGAACCAATTCCCAAGTATGGTTCTTTTCAATTTGATCAAGTTCTTAATTCATGGATTGAATCCAAGATTCATCTTTACTAGCTTGATTGACATTCTGTGGTTCAATAGTGGATAGGAATGCCAGATAGCTAGGAGATCCTACAAGATTTCTTCTTGTTTGGACACCTGATCCCTTTTCTCCCAAGATTTGAGATTCTGGATGATTCTTTTGAACATACCTAGATGGAGCTTTTTCAGATAGATCATCTTTTTTTTCTTCATTGGGTTCCCCTTCCATGTTGTTGCTATTTTATGTAGGAAGATATACATCATCATCATTGGTATTTCCCTTTTAGGAGCTGAGAGAGACTCATCAATTACAACATCAATTCATTCAAAAATATTCTAAAGTATTTTATTGTAACATTTATATGCTTTAATTCTAGAAGAGTAACCAAGAAATATTCCTTCATCTGCTCTAGGTTCAAACTTACCAATTTTTTCATCATTTTTCTTGATAAAACATTTGCTTTTGAAAACTCTAAAATTCTTTACGGTGGGAAGATTTCCATACCAGAGTTCATAAGGAGTTTTATCGCTATTTACCCGAACATGAGCCTTGTTTAGAATGTTTACTGTAGTATGATCAACTTACCCCCAAAAGGTATGGGGAGTTCCAGCTTCATCAAGCATAGCCCGAGCCATTTTTTGAATATTTCTATTCATTCTTTCTGCCACGCCATTTTGATATGGGGTTATAGCTACAAAAAACTGTCTTTTTATGCCATGATGTTCACAGAAATCAAAGAATTCATCTGATATATATTCTCCTCCTCGGTCAGATCTAAGACATTTGATTTTTAGATCTAATTCATTTTCAACAAAATCTTTGAAGATCTTAAATTTTTCAAATGCTTCATCTTTATGTTTTAGTAAACGGATCCAACACATTCTAGAGAAGTCATCAATAAATAAGATATAGTATTGTTCTCCACGAGGTGAATTTTTCCTTGCAGGACCACATAGATCAGTGTGTATAAGTTCAAGGGGATTACTTTATAATCCTTCTTTAGCACTGAATTGCACCCTGGTTTTCTTACCAAATTGACATGACTTGCATATGGCACTTTCAGGTAGAGTGATGCTTGGAAGATCACGAACGACTTTGAGTCTGCTGGATTTGCTTATTTGAGAGAAGCTCAAATGTCCCAACCTTCTGTGCCATGACCAACTTTCTGAAGATTTACCCAAGTAGGATTGTTCTTGGCCACCTTTTAATACGTACAGATTGCTTGGTGTTATAGTTCCTTTTATTACAGTTTTTCCTGTGTCAAGTTCACGAACTACACATTATTTTGAACTAAAGACAACTTCATTTCCTTAATCACAAATTTGAATCACACTTAATAGGTTGTGCTTTAATCCATCCACATACATAACATTGTTAGCTTTCACCTTTCCTTCAGAAAAACAGACCCTTTTCATTTAATGACAGCAAGAGAGTCATTTCCAAAAGTAACACTCTTTTCTTTCTCTAGAGCATCGTATGAAAGGAGTTTATTTCTATCACCTGTCATCTGTTTTGAGCATCCGCTATCAATGTACCATTTATTTTCTTCCCCTTATGCAAATAAATCTATGCCACAGCTTTCAACCTGTAATTCCTTCTTTCTTCACACCTTGGAATTTAAAGGTATATTTTCTTTTGGCTGAACTTTTCTCCTGCATTCAGTTTCTTCATGGCCAAAGTTATTGCAATAAGCACATTCAATTTCATCTTGAAGAGGAGAAAATTTGTTATTATTATTTATTCCTATCTCATTTCTTTACTTCCTTGCTTCTCTGGTCATGATGGTTTTGTATGCAACACATTGAGTAGCCTTATGACCGAAATTATGTCATGAGAAACATTGTCCATTAAAGAAGAAATTTCTGCAATCATGAAACTTTCTATTTATATTTATCTGCTAATTAATATTCCTGTTATTCTTCTTCCTTGTATTATAGTGGTCATGATTTACCTGTGTAGACTATTTGTTCTTTTGCTAAGAGACAGAATGTTGCAAGCTGACTTTAGTGACATTTAGATGGTGCTGAAGATTGAGATGATTCTCCACTATATCCAAGACCTGTCTTTATAAGAGAAGAGAATTGTACCTTGATAATTTCATCTAAGGTTTTAGATCCTTTAGAAAATCTAAGATTTAAAGTTTTCACTTTCTCAATTTCCTTTCATAGACTTACTATTTCACATTCTGATTTCTCATTGTTCTTCTCCTTTTCTATAAGCTGATTTTTTAGAGTATCTATGGAAATTTTTTTTTCTTCCAAACATATTATGAGATGATTTATTTCTTCAAGAAAGTCATTTTCTTCTAATGCATCCACAAAAGTATCACTAGAGTCCTTTTCAAATGCCATAAGTAGTCTAATATCTTGATCATATTCTCCTTCTTCACTATTTGATTGACCATCACTATCTTCATGAGTATAATAGTTTTTTCTATTGGTAAACCTTTTCTTATTTCCTTTAGCCACTTCCTTTCCCTTTTCATGACTATCTTTATGGGGAAATTTGGAAGCATAATGATCAACTCTTCCACAAGAAAAGAATTTAAAAGGAAGCTTACCTTTGAATCTTCCAGTGCCAAGTTGTAGCTTCTTTACAAAATTTACATCATCTTCTTCTAAGACATACCCTGATCCTTCTTGTTCTTCTATCTCCTTTCCTTTTGCAACAACTCTGAATATGGCTTCTTTGACTTCAAATGGACCTCCTTTTCTCATTTCATAAGTAGTCAGAATCCCATGGAGTTGAACAACAATAAGAGTTTGTAGATCCCGCTTCTCTTCAATTGCAGACACTTTTGACTCAAATTTGGGAGTTAGAGATCTTAAAACCTTTTCTAACAGAGTAGTGTCAGATATAGTTTCACCTAGATTTATCATACGATTTAAAATATCATCTAGATGTAAAAAGAAACTGGCAATGCTTTCCTCATTATGCATTCTGAGTTTTGCATATTGAATTCTAAAAGTTTGGAGTTTAACACTTTTTACCTTGGCATCACCTTCATAGCTTAGGATGATTTTGTCCCATATCTCCTTTGCTGTATTCAACTGCATGACTTTGACAAATTCTGATTCAGTCAAACTTCCCAATAATACATTGATCACCTTTGCATTGGTTTCATAGTTCTTTCTTGTTGCTGCATCAGTTGGAACTAAATTTGGATATTGATAACCTCCTTCAATTATAGCCCATACATCTACTCCAAGAGACTGAAGATAAGATCTTGTCCTTGTCTTCCATAATATTAAGTTGTTTTCGTTGAATAGAGGAGGCCTGATAGATGTTGTCCCATCTTGATTGCTCATATTGGTTGATCTTCCTTCTAGCGATTAAGCTTCTTCAGAAGGTCTTGCTCCAATACCAATTGTTGGGAAAAGTACTGAGAGGGGGGGGGGTGACCAGATTAGAGCTTTCATCGATAGATTTTTTAAAAATTTTCTTTTTACCAAATTCCATACGCATCTTTGTTGAACCCAACTCATGTATACACGTGCATATACGAAAAGAAACTTGCATATACCGATATAATACATATACCGATATAAACTTATTGTTAGAAGAAATTTTTAGAAGAAATATTTAACTCAAATTTTTTATCACCATGCATCTCATAGTTAAACAAATAGTCATGTGTATTAACAGTAAAATAAATCATCACACAAGAGAAATACACATGAACACCAAGATTTAAGGTGGAAACCCAATTTAGGAGAAAACCACCATTGCTGTCATCTCTGTCTTCAATATTGATTATATGGAAAACTGTTTACAATATTGTACTGATGCAAACTCATACTAGTATGCATGCATCTACCCGCAGAAGGTTGCAACCTTCTCTCTTTTTCTAGCTACAACTGGAAGGGAGCTGCAACCCCCTAATCTCATTTACCAACCACTACTAGAAGGGAGCTTCAACCCCCTGATCAGAACACTAGCTTCTACTGGCAAGAAGCTTTTACTTCCTTCAGAATCACTGTAGACCACATTTCATCAATTTTCATACTCGTTCCCACAGCTTCAAAACAACTCATCATAATATCATCAATAATATACTTAACCCAAACTTCAATCAGAACAGTGAGATTATTGTAACCAAAACACAATAATAAACATAGAGTTTAGAATTAGTATGTAGAATCAGACTCAACCCTTAACATTCATTATCTTAAAATGCATATGCTACTTTGCTTCACTGAACCCACGTGTATATGCGCTTTACTTAACACCAACCTGTGTATAGATATGTGAATACTGTTTTTGAAAATGTAATCAATCACAGATCCAGTTCTGGGCCTTTCAGATAGATATCTTTTCAGGAATGTAGAACCCTTGATCAGTCAGTCATCATAACATATATTTTCTCACTCATTGATCAGACTTGTACATAATCAACTTACATCATATACAACAATCAAGTAATCCAGATCTACATGAAGCTTTTATTAAAAGCAGAAAGATAGCAGCAATGACATAAAAACTTCTGCAATAAGCTTCAGAAAATCCTAACTTCCATACGCACCTTTTATGAAGAAAAGTCGCATATATACGCGCTTTTACAGAGACGAACTAGCGTATAGATATGTAAATATCAATTCTGCAGAAAGTTTCAGATCTAATCATCTCTTCAATGGATCATGCAAGAACATATTCATTTCAGGTCTAAAGATCTTGATCCATCAATCTATCCAAGGGTGCATCATAAATTTAGATTTATCAATAAAACAGAGTTCATCCAATGTAGATTACTTCAGAGAGAAGTAGTTATTGATAGCCCTTACACATGCACACTTTGCACTATGATCTTCTTCTCCTTATATAGAATTAGCCTTTACCAATACCATGAGTCAAAACCACACCGCTGCCAATGGTATTTTTGGATGAAATCAAATAGATGACATGGCACTCAATTCTGTGGGCTAATACCATGGTAATGCCCCCTAGTATTATCTTTTTGGAGCACAAAAGGCATACATGACTTGGATCATTCTTAGTCGCGTGTATACGCGACTTCTCCTGTATAAACCCGTGTATAGAATATTCAATATGAATATTACAAAATCTTCTACTGGATATTACACATTTCTTCAGATGGACTCCTGAGCTTCTACTAAAAACATATAATTCATCTTGTACCAGAGATTTTCCATCAAGGACAACATATTAAGACATAGAAATCTTATTGCCAACATCATCTTCATCAATGCAACAGAACATAAAGAAATAATAATAATAAAAAAATTCACTCATAAAGACACCATGATTGGTCGAGGACTAGGGAAAAACCCACTATGGGTAAAACCTTTTCAAATTAACCTTCTTATTATATTGTCATTGAATGATTTAGTAAAATATATGACAATGATCCATATATTTATCCATACAACTATCCAACAAAAATTATCAAAAAAATATCCATGAGATGAACCCAATCATGGTCATACTAAAAAACCATGATTCAGAAGCCTATAATGAATTGTCACTATCTTCGGTCAACTATCGAACACTACGGTTAATGAATGAAAACTTTGGTCAATGAAAAAATGCAACTTTAGGTATCAGTAGTAGGGAGGAAGTGGGCATGCAAGAGACTCATAGATTTCATTCGCTCCCTTGAGCCTAAAAGCCAACGACCAGTTGAATTTTTCCTTTGGTAAGCCCACGACTGAGAAAAAAACCCTAGAAAAACACACATGAGCTTTAGACCCTGCAATTTCACCTTTGAGCGAACTCGTATCTCTGCAAACTTGCCTCAGACCTGTGCCAACCAAAAACAGGAAAGAAACTAGAATGATGATCCATGATGATGTCCAAATGAGGTGGAGCTCACTTGTATTTATAGCCTTCCAAGGGTGTGCAATTTGCTTTAGGGTTGACCTGATCAAATATTCACATGTGGGATTATAATTCAAAAATAAACTATCCCTTGTCCAAATTTGATGATATTTAGGTCGATTTTGGTCATCTCGAAAATAGGAATTCAATGCAATCATTATCACCATAAAATGAGTTGTCCAAAGTGGAAATTTTCCTTGTCAGCAAATCATATCCAATCCCAAGTATCTCATCATCACTCTAACACCCTCTTCCCACATTTACCCAAGCTACCTGGTCCACTAGGGTAAACACGTGACGATAGGATACTATTATCTGATTCAACCTCCTAGGTCACCTTAATCAAGTGGAACCAACACCACATACCTACAAAAAACTTCTGCACCTCTTATTGGACACCCAGGAGCCATCCAAACCTTCCAGGTGGCTAGTCCCTAAGAAAAACTAACATTTTAGTGCATCAATCCCCCATTCACTCCCTTGATATAGGAAATAGTGTGACTGGAAACCTCTAGTCACTTGCACAACATGGGCTTGCGTGTGACTGGGGAATTTTCCGGGTAGTTCTGAGCCCATGACCCTGATTTGTGTGCCACTTTTTCAGGCCTATGGCTCAAGTCACTACCAAGAACTCCATGACACTTACATAACTGAAAGATAACAACATAATAATGATACAATTGAAATTAATTGAACAAGGAATTTACTGGACCCTACTAGCCATGATAGGAATTTCGTCAAACATGTCACAAATATGTAATCTACAGGTTTAAAAAATAGATCTGAGAATATGGGTATCATACATGAGAATCACTAAGAAACATTGTTCCCTTATCACATTAGTTTCATTATCATATATATATATATATATATATATATATCTTCCTTTTCATTCAATTGCAAGTCAAAACATGATGAGATCCATACATCATCACTATCAAAATACATGCTCATAACCAACATAATAGCAACAAAAATACCAAGGATACAACAACCATAGAATCCACATACAAACCAACACATTCGGACATAGAATACCAAGGAGTAGAAACTCATATTGATGAATGCTAAATCCAACCCAGTATGGGACTACCACATTCCACTCTACCATAGATTTTTTGAGCCAAATCTCTCTTCATCCAATCACCCCCATGCCATATTCCAAGGATGAATTTGGGATTCAAACCAAAAGAACCAACCATAGCTTCCTGAGGATAAACAAACTCACCCTCATCAATAGAAACCAACTTTACTGCAATCCTCACCGGATCACTAGGACAAAACAATAAACATGTAAGCATGGATGCCACTGGATTTATCCACCTACACCATGAGGATTTTTCCTATCTCCTAGTTTGTAGGATTTACCGCAATCCACACTAGATCACTAGGCCCTAATCGAGACTCCACCCTCCAAGATTTACCATATATCCCATTTTGGGATTCATAGGCCTGATGGAGAGCACCCACCTCTAGGATTTACCATATATCCTACCATTCACCAGTCGAGGATTTCTAGGCCCACCAAGGCACACAATACCTAGCTTTACCACAACCCACAACTTGATTCAGGGGTTATTAGGCCAATGAATTTACCACAATCTACTGAGCCCTAGTATTACAACAAGAGTGTTGCAACTCCCAAGGGCTACTCAACTCTATTTATCAACCCAGGGTTCGTACAAACTTAGAGGTGACAGTGCTATATGCATAGTAGATGGGATTCTACTCATGCCACCCTCAACTATGAAATTATATCAAAATTAATCCAAGACCATTCTTCCTACCAAACTAAAATTAAATCTTGCTCATGAAAGTGAAATTAAAACCTACTTTTTTTATGAAGGAAAAATTCCATTGAATTTAACTTGAAATTGCTAACTAATCAATTCAGGAAGTGACAATGGCTAAAATACTTAAAGAAAGAGAGATATTTTATCTTGTAGCATTAACCAAACTACCAAATCTACTTGCGAAATGGAATTTAATTTGTATTAAATAATTCATCAAGATACCAATTAGAATTGCATGCCATTTACCTAGATCACACTTGCTTGTAAATTAGTAATCTATTTGCATCAAATCTGTGATAATGAAACTAACTCTACTCTGTTATTGCGGTGAAGGAAAGGAAGGTTTGGAGTGGCCTAGGAGCTTTCCCTGATCATCAAATCATAGTTGGGAGTCCACATTCATCTATATTAAGTCAAATTTGCATTGGGGATCAAAACTGATGCACAAAATAGGTCCTACAAGTTTGCTATAGGTGGCGACTACAAGAGTATTGTATTACTACAGGAGGGACTATAATTCTACAGGAGGGATGCCAAGAGGGTTTTCAAGGTGAAAATGGTGTCTTGAAGGTACTGATAGGTGGATGGAGATTGGGGTAGATGCTTGAAGGTTGGTTTAAGCCCATAGCCAAGCTCATAACCTTTCAAAGGTCTATCTTGCACAAGGATGAGTGCTCTCGGTGTACCTAGGAAAAATGACTTTATGAAAGCAAGTTTTTAGGATAGAATTTGGAATAGACTAGAGAAGGTGAGGGCGTTCAAGATGGAAGTGGTAAAGGTTCCCTTTCCTTCATATCCACACAACCCTGAAATCATCACATGGATGCATCCATTTATAATTGACAAAATAAGATAACTAATGGTGGAAAAGATGAGTTGAATTTAAAAGATATCTAGTTTATGCAAAAAATATGATCTAATCATTAAACTAACTTCTAAGCTATAGAAATAAAATGTAAGACAAGAAAACTATAAAAAATATCTTTTCTAGGAAATCATAAACATATTTCTTTTGAACTATGGTTGTGAATCCTTCCACTCATGCTTCCACAAGAGATGTGAAGTACAGGTTGCAACCACATGTTTTTATGGATTATTCTCTACTAAAATGCAAAAAAACTAAGAAAAAATTGAAGCTAAGATAAATACAAATACATAAGATTAACCTAAGCCATTGGGTTGGGCCCAAACCCAAGAGCCTAAACACTTTGGAACTAACTCAATGATAACTCAATAATAAGATTCTAATTATAATCAAATAAGATGTCTAATACATCATATGCCAGTCAAAATAATAGTGCCAATTTCTTGAGCTCAATAGCTACCAAGCTGAAAATGAAACTCGAATCTTAATGAGCTCCTCTTCTTGTTTATTTATACAAGAGGGTAGCTCCTAGAAACTCCCTAGAAAACATGAATGATTGTCTCCTTCAACTCAAGAATGGTGGATATTTTTCTTTATTGCTCCCACTTGCACTCATAGTGGCTTAGCTTCCAATGAGCTCGAGATGATGATATAGAGAGTGTTGTGATCTTAGGATGATTTAGGGAGTTAAGGATGTGGACAAACTTTTATATTCTGTCCTTGATATCTACTTTGATCCCCTGCATGGAAAATATCTCAAAAAATGCTTCATTCCCTGCAATTAAACCACATTAGGTCACATGATATGACAAAAACTTTCTATCCTTCTCACTAAGGATAATATAACTAAAAATGTAAATAAATGTGAAAAAAATATGGTTCTAAAGCTTGGAGGATGGCACCATGACCCTTATAATATATCTATTGATGAGCCTCATCATCACCCCCTACTAATTTTTTTTTTCATCCTATAAGAAACTCATTCATCCATATGAATTTATCTCATGGCCCTAATGGCCACCTTTAAATCCCAAGGCACCTCAAATGGAGTGCCTTCTGGTGAGTAAAATACTTAATTTTTCTTTGCCTCAATCCACTCCTTCTACTCTTCTTCTTGGTATTTTCATTCCTGTAGGCCTAGCAACAAAGGTGGACCGAGTTTAAGTCCTATCCATTGAATCCTCATTTTATGCATTTATGTCTTGTAGAATGGTGTTTTATCCAAGGCATTCTTTAGCCTTTCATGAGAGTGGTATTCTCTAAGTTGCAAACAGAGTGAAAAAGAATGCCATCTATTTTGGAAAGCTTGCAAATTGTCTTATCCTAACAACATAAAGGTATCTTCAAAGTGAAGAATGGATTTCTCCTGGGTTTCAATGTACTTGGGTGCCAAAAAACATCATTGGATATGAGGATATAATTGGTAATGACATCCTCGGGGCTCATTAGCTTAGCTATGATGTATAGTGTTTCCTTCTCCTATTTTTCCATTACTCTTTTCACCTTCTCAACCCTTATCTGTTCATGTTCTAACCAAGATTCAAAAGCCATCAAATGCATGTCCCATAGTATTGAATTGGGATCCCAATGGTTCATATCTATTAATATGAGATAATGCATGCAAAATTCAGCCATCTTTTCCCTATCCTCTATACTAGTTTTTTTTTTTAACTCAAGAAAATGTATGTAGTTTTGAAAGGGCATAGAACCATGCTGAGCTGGAGTTATGATTTTTTATTCTAGTCATTTATCTTTGAGAAAGAGAGCATAATATTTGGAAGGTTTCCCACATTGTACGGAATCCATACAAATACTTGCCATGGTGGCAAGTTGGGTTACCTTCTCTTGCAATTTCTCTTTCAACCTCATATTCTCTGCTTGTATTTGTTATTTCATCATAGACTCCCTAAGTCTAAAATTATCCAATTGCTTTCCCATATAATTGAATCTTTCCTCCATCAGTCCCAGATCTTCCACATTATTTGATTTAGCATTATCCACCTGTGGGTTCTTCCCATTTATATTTATAATTCATAAAGAAGTGAAATTGTAATTTTTTCAAGGATGATTCTCCCTCCTTTAATAAATTTATAATAGGACTCCAGGCTAGGTTGTACACTAGGATCTTGGAGCTCTAGGGTGTCCTTCTCAATTTTTTGGGGGGAGGTTGCTGGCTCCTGTAGCTCACTTTTCTTCTCCTGTATTTTTTGTGGCACACTTTTCCCCTCTTGTGGCACCTTTTGTCCCTTTGATAGAACATTGTGCCCCTCCTGTAGCACAATCTTCCCCTCTTATAGCTTCGCTTTTTCTTCCTATTGGAGGGTTGCTGGTGTCTTAGGCTGCTTGAAGGTAGTTGATCTAGTGGTAGGCCTCCTCACATATGTTATATATGTCTTTGGTTTAGGTTTAGGAGAGGCGACCTCTTCAATTTTTTCCGTCAATGAGTCCTACTTCCTCTTTCTTTCTTGGTGATGGGAACCCTTGTGGGAGTTTGTGGTCTCCCTTGTTTGATTATGGTTCTTTTTCTAGTCTTAAAATATTGGGGGCCTTGTCTTTGTCTCTTCCTCTTAGGCTTAACAAGAGTGCCTAATGTAGTTATGGTGGCAACTACTTCCTATTCAATATTTCGTGGAGATAATATTGTTTGATGTGGTGATACTTATCTTGCTTTGGGTTCAAGAGTTTTCTTAGGAATTAATGTTCCTTTCACTTGCTTATCCTCCCCTTCTCTTTCAACTTCTGCTTCTCCTTCCTCTGTTTTTATCTTCTCTTCTTATGTCTTTGTTTCCTCCTCTCCGTTTTGTTCTCTGCAGCCTCTTTCTTCTGTTTTCCTTCCTCCAATGCTAGCACTCGTTATATAATGGTTTGTGTCCCTATAAAAGCTTCCCCTATCCATAGTATCTATAGTTAGCTCATAGGTATGGATTCTCATGTTTTCAAGTCATCCATTAATATCAATTTGATTAGGCCATGATGAGCTAGATGCAGGCGTTTTCCCTCCCTCAACTTTTTACTCATCTCTCTGATTCATTGTAGGAGAATGTATGGCACACTCAGTCTTTGAATAAGAGGAAATTATGCATTGAATCTCATTTCATGAAGTAATATGAAGTGGTAAGCATATTCCACACGCATTATTCCTTCACAAGATATGTAATTAATGATATTATAAGCCACCTTATCCCAAGGATAAGGAAAGCTTTCTCTTTAGACCCCATTCTTATCCTCAACGTGTTTATTTTTTGAATTGAATAAATTATTCCTAGCAGTGATACTCATGGATTTGTCTTCCTTGCTCCACTTGATCCATAGAGGTAGTGTTGTCACTCTTCTAATTATTTGAGGTTTGAGAGAGATATCTAACACTCTTACAACAGTGTTGGGACTGTCCTTTGTTTTGTAATTAAATTCCAAAGAAAATTTGAAGGCAAGGTCATCATCATACCCCTTTAACAACTCAAATAAACCTAACCATTGGTGTCTTCTGAAAATGTTTACCACATGAGTGTGTGGGTGAATCCTTTTAGTGTTTGAGGGTTCCCTCCTATCTAATCCTCCCCCAATCTCTTTTTTTGTATCTCCTTAGTGCTAATTAGGTGATGGAGAGGGTTTTTTCTTTTATATCTTCAATGGGGAGAAAATGCTTAATTTTTGGTAGTAGTGAGTGAAAATTATGCTTAAAACTCCTTGTCAACAAAATATACTTTTATCCAACCACTATAATGCTGAAAGAGACCTCCTACATGCACAATTAAAATGCCACATGCTATAGAATCTAAGTAGAATTTGCATGCAATTTGGATGTACGGATCAGGGATATTGTGACACTTACTTCTAGTTATGTATCCCTTGATGTATATGGTAATTTGGAGACCAATTAGAACCATTATGCCCCATTTTCACCTTCTTATTCCTCACGTAGTAGTCTGTCAACCCTCTTGTAGAAATTGTAGGCCTCCCTGTAGCTCCCTCCTGTTGCGATTCCAGAACTAGGCTTGAAACTCCTTGATGGCACCAAAACTTGTCCTCTCTTTAATTGTTTTCGAAATGATAAAATGCGCAAAATAATTCGAGCCCGAGTACATAATATTACATTTTTGAGTGTTAGATTGGAGCGTTGTGGTGACATGGGAACCACACAGGGTTTCCTCTTTTGGACCTTTGTACCCACTCGGAGTAATTATTCCTACTTCCCTCGTAATCATCACCCACTATTTGTGATCCTAAATCCTTCTATGTGACACCTCCACGTTGCATGAGTGAAAAAACCCAACTTTAGTTCACTAGTAGAGGGTGGCCAAGTATATTGGCGACCTCCAACTTATTAAAACATTCCTTCTCAACATTTACACATTTTTGTTATTTACACATAGGGAGTAGGTAAGGATTTTCCATAAATGAGCCTACCTGAGGATCAAACTGCTGCTGAGGTTGGCATGCTAGAGCTGGACTATATCATTGACACCAAGGGAGTTGACTCTCTGACCTATATCCTTTACATATCTTCATTTTTTTTATGTGTTTACACAGGTACCTCTTTTGAATCCAAGTTCTGCTAGTGGAAAAAACTCCTTGAGAGTGATATATATTCTTCATAGTTTCAATCAAGGTTTCATCCTCCCTTCTGATGAAAGAAAAAAACAATATAAGTGATCTCTGTGGTGATTTCACAGTCTCCTACAAGAGGAGGTTTCTTCCTATATAATTCCCTTTATTTCCCTTTGGAGTCTTTAGTCTCCATGAGGGTGATGATGACAGTCTTTGAAGACAATGTTAGGGTCATGAAGAAGTAGTGTAGACACTTGTGGGGTTAAAAATGACATCTTATGTGTTTTTTTTTTTTAAACGTAGTAAAAATTGGATGGGTGATGGGTAAATGATGAGAAATCATTGGAGAAACTTCTTCATCATTTCATAGAGCCATGCTATCCCTTTTGGCTATCCTCCTCCTCTGATCTCCCTCCTGTAGCTTTACAGGCTCCTCAAGTAGCACTACAAGACCTTCCTGTAGCAATATAGTTCCTTCCTATAGCATCACAGAGAGGAGGTGAAATTTGATTTTTATGTTGATGGGATGGTGGAGAGATATGGTCACCTGAGTGGAGATGATCGATATGAGGTGGATGGATGGAAATATGGATGGTATCTTGCAAATTTTTGGTCTATAGCCATGAAATATTCCACTGTGCATAATCCTGCAAAATAAAAGAAAAGTTAGCATAAATGGTATAAGATTCTTGTGTTTTTATTTCCTTTTGTTTTTATCTTTTTATTTTTTATTTTTTATTTATCTTGAGACAAGCAAGCTACGTCTAAGGAGGTTTTCAATCTAAATGCTTGCCCTAGGTTCCTTAGAGGAGGTTTTCACCTAGTGATATTTATTATTTTTCTTTATATTCTTTTTATCTTGGGCTATCTCAGAGAGGTTTTCAACCCTGGGGTTGGCCTGAGATGCCTCGTAGAGGTTTTCATCCAAGCCTCTTTATTATTATTTTTTTAAATTTCTAGGAGTGTTGTGGACTATAATTCATGAAACTCCCAATCACATTGAATTCTTTGCTAATGGTATTGATGAATTCTGCCTTGGATAGAGGTCTCTTATATAGCTTCAGCCTATAACCATTGAAAAGAAAGGGGATTCATTCCTCATCAATGTTTCTGATATGGACAACTCCATTGTCATGACACTTTTCCACTAGGTATGGACCCAACCATATTTTCATTAGATTTCCTTTAAAATATATGAACCTCTAATCATATAGCAAAGCCCAATCCCCTTCCTAAAATGTCTTTTCCTTGATATTATTGGCATTACATACCTTCCTTTGCAGTTGTATAACTTCAATGTGGAGGAGAGCCTACATATTGAACTCGTCCAAGCCATCTAGTTGGAGAAAAATTTCTTGTTGTGCTCTTGTGACATATAAGTCCACTTTGGCTGCCATTCTCAAAGTATTATATTCAAAATAAATAGAAAGAAGAGCTTTATTCCCATAAAAAAAATGATATGGAGTGAACCTAGTGGTTACCTTCCAGGTGGTGTTATAGGCCCAAGTGGCCTCCACTAATCTGTCTACCCAATCTCTCATGTTTCTTATAAAAACATTTGTGAGGATGATATCCAATGCCCTATTGGTGACCTATAGTTTCCCATTTGATTGAGGGTGATATGCAATAGATTTTTTTTTCCCGAATATTGTGATGCCTCAAGAGATTCTCAATCAAATGTGATGTTAATTTAGTTCCTTAATCAGTGTCTATTTCCCTGTGATACCCAAACTTGTATAAAAAATTTTCCCTTAAAAACTTATCCACTTTTTGCTATGTTTCTTCTTTGACAACCTTTGTCTCATCCCACTTTGTCAAATAATCAGTGCACACAATAATTTATTTATTTTGTCTTGATGGTGGATCAATTGGCCTAATGAAGTCCATGCCCCACTTGTCAAATGGCTCTAAGGACACATGAGGTTGTATATGAATCTCATCCTTGGGTGTGGGTTTCCCCATCCTTTGGCATTGATCACATGTTGGTATAATTTCTTGCATCTTGATGGAGAGTGGACCAATAGTAGACAACTCGTATAAATTTAAAAAATTTCCTCTTAGAAACAAAATGACCTCCATAGGGTCCATCATGGAATTCTAAGACGAGTTAAAAGAATTCATATTCCCTTAAACATCTCCTTAAAATATGATCTGCTCCAATTTTGAAAATGTTTCCTCCATTCTAAGTGAAAGGGGATATTTTCCTCACAATTTTGCTCTTCTCCCTAGATGAAAGATTTGGATGAAACCTCCCAGAAACCAAGTAGTTTGCTATGTCAAAAACCAGGGAGAGTGCACTGAGATAGAAAATAGGTTCTCATATGGAAGTTGATCATCGACAATCTCTTCATTACCTATAGGGAGAGTAAGTCTAGAAAAAAAAATTGCAACTACATTTTCTTTTCCTGGCTTTTCAATGATAGTCAAATCAAAATGTTGTAACAATACCAACCATTTAATTATTATAGAATTCACTTTATAATTATTAATAAAATATTTAATAGCCACATGATAAATATGCATAAAATTTTGGTATCTAGTGATATAGTGTATGAATTTGTTCAGGGAGTGGACAACAACTAAGAGTTCTTTTTCAATGACAATGTAGTTCAATTTCAAACTTATAAATATTTTTACTAATGAAATAAATTGCATAGGGAAACTTATCATCTACTTGTCCCAAGGCTTCCCCCACAACTTTTTATCATGCATCATTATGGATATGGAAAGGCAGAGCCCAGTTGGGACCCCTAAGTATGGGTGCAATGGTCAATTTTTCTTTTAATACTTCAAGGGCCTCTTGGCAACTACTTTTCCAATAGAAATCTGAATCCTTGGCCATCAATCCAAAAAATGGTGAAGCCACTTTGCTAAAATCTTTGATAAACCTTCTATAATAACTAGCTAAGCCTAGAAAAATCCAAACATCTCTCTGCTTCTGATGGGTAGGGACCCTTTTTATGATATAAATCTTGTTTGGTTCCACATGTATCCCTTCATGAGATATGGAATGGCTAAGGAAAATCCCTACCTTCATTAAGATTTCACATTTCTTAGGGTTCAATGATAGATTCAATTCAATACATTTCCTAAGGACTTGACAGAGATTAGACAGGGCTTCCTGGAAATCACATCCATAAGGAGTGAAATCATCCATGTAGATCTCCGCAGAGTCATGAACAAGTTGAGCAAATATACTCAAAACTTATCTTTGAATACTAGCAGGGGAATTTCATAGAATGAATGGGAGGACTCTATAAGCAAAGGTATCCCAAGGACATGTAAATGTGGTTTTGTATTTGTCTTCAGGGTTGATATGGATATGATTGTAACCAATAAATCCATCTAAGAAATATAATAACTTCTTCCCTGCAAGAAAATCTAGGAATTGGTAAATGAAGGGAAAAGGGAAATGGTCTTTCTTTGTAGCCTTGTTTAGTTCTCTATAATCAACAAAAACCCTCCACTTCCCATTCTTCTTTGGGACTAAGACTAGAGGTGACACCCATTCACTATTTGAGATGGGGTATATGAACCCTGCATCTTGTAATTCTTCCTTTACTATGTCCTTAAGGGTTGATTTCATTCTCCTCTAGTGTTTTTCCAAAGGCTTGCATCCTTATTTGATGTAAATATTATGAGTTAAAACTGAGGGATGCACCCCTTTCATTTATTTATAGTCCCAATCAAAAGCATTGAAGTGTTCTCTTAGTATCTTGCACAATTTTTATTCTTGTTTGGCCAAGAGAGAGGGGTTGATATTTAAGGTTATGGATGGACCAAACTATACAGTTTTGACATGTTCTGGACTTTAGTCAACCGAGTATAACTCAGTCCAAGTACTACTTCTATATTCTCTCACAAGTTCATCAAGTGGAAAGGTAGTGGGGGGTTGGTTATGAAGTATATGGTTAATGAGGTCCTCTTCATTAGGTTTCCCCCCTCCTATAACAACATATAGGGTACATATTGGGTAGGGTGTTGTATGATACATTTCATCTTCTTCCTCATCATCTAGCCACAAAGGTATATCATGTTCAATAGAAGGATGAGGAGGAGGATACAATACCAACTTCTTCGATAAGGGTCCATTATTGATGGTCATGTTCCCAACCCTACAACGAATGTAGGCATCAAAAGTGTCCAACCAAGGTATTCCTAAGATAACAGGGTAGACATTAAAATTTGTTTCAGGTTAGAGAACCAGGAAATTGGTAGGATACTACCAAGAGTTGATGGAGACCATGACATCCTAAACAACTCCCTCAGGATCTACTGTGGACTTGTTTTCAAGTTGCAACAATATGGTGGTATTTCTCAAAGCCCCTTGGAGATTTATATTTAGCATGATTTCTTTAGCCATAATATTGATGACAGCTCCAAGATCAATCAGAATATGAGGGACAATGATGCCATCAATGTGCACATCCACTATTGGGCTTCTAGGGTCTAGGTATTTTTGAAAAATCACTCTCCCCAACATCATATTAGATTATTTTCCAACAACATTGATGATGGGGTTGTCTCCCTTCTTTCTCCCGAGATTTCTGAAACATTTCTCCTTGATAAGATTATTGTAGATGGGAACATCCTTAATATCCTGGATAAGGGTTATCTTAACAAAAGAATTCTTCAATTCTCCCAGAAGTTCAATCTCTTCTGGGGTGTGTTGGCTAGGGTGCATCAATATTTCAGGGAAAGGAGGTGGATTCGTTTGAGGATAACTTTAATCCTTTTCCTATTCAAGATATTTAGGTGGAGAAGCTGTATGGTTATTTGGAAGAACTCTCCCAAACTGAAGGTTTATCTCTTGGATATCCACAACATAGGCAGGATGATATGTCTCTCCACTATAGACATGATGTTCATGTTTGTTTTTTAGGTTCGGATTGGGTTGAGCAGGAATCTGAGGTTGCTTAGGTGGATAAGGATGAGTTATTTGTGGCTGAGTTTGGGGTGGAGGCAATAAAGTAAGAGGTTAGTTGAGCTGAGGCCTCCACCCTTGTGATGGGTTAACACATATTTCATTAAATTTGGAAGTATTCCATTGATCTAGAATTTATAACTTTAACTAGATTAAGTTTTTTCAAAATGTGGAATTATAAAATCACTTAGTTTAATAATTTTAATGTATATATTCACCATTTTTGGTGAAAATTTTATCATGGTAAAGTATATAAAACAAATTTATATAAACTTGCAAAAGAAAATATTTCACATCTTAATCTTGGTTTCCTTACATTTTCTCTTTTAATATTTTTTATGGTTTTTACTAAAATCTAAGTTTGTTAAAGTTTAGAAGATGTTGTTTTTAAGTGGATTATTGAATTTGATTATGCATCTTTGATATGGTGAGAAGTCATGTTGGTCAAAAAAAGCTCTGAAAACTAAATATTCTATGGCACTGTCATGTCATTTTTATCACCACGTGACTACATTGAAATACTAAATAATATAATTACATTGAAGTACTAAATAATATAAAACTCCAAATATAATATGAAGAGAATGTTTGATATACAAAAAATATTGAAAAGTGTGTCTGAATGTATATTGATAGGTCCTTCAAAAAAAATTATTGTCAAACTTACACATCCCCTCATACTAGGTTGTAGAATGAGCCTCACCTCTCGACTCAATTACTAATCATTTTAATTATCAAAATCAATCATGAAATAGAATAATAACAAAGTAATACAATTTTATTATTTTCAAATACAAGAGGAAAGCGAGAAAATTGACTAAACTATTTATTACAAATGTTTAGTGTTTATTCCTGGAGTGTTTAAGGATATTATATTGAAAAGAACATATTGAAATTCATCTAAAACTTAGATTCCTTACATTATTACTATTATAGTTAATATTTTTATTTATGTATTAAATTTGACTCGTGAATAATAGATTTTGTAAAAATATTCTTACCTATAAAGTTATTTAACAATATATGAATATTGTGTTTCTTACTATTATTAACCATTTTAAATTGAAACTAACTACTTTTCCTATGTTGAATACAAATTTATTATACTAGTAAAATGTTGGAACCACTTCAAAGTCTATAAGAGGAAATATTTTATAAGTCTAGTTGTGTTGTTCAATGATCAAAATCATTTTTTTTATAAATTAGAGTGCAACAAAACAAAAAAATTGATTTAGATCAATTATAATAAGGAATATCAAGGAAAACTCACTTCAAACATTATTACAAATGTCTAACATTTTTTCATTAAGTGTTTAAATGGTTTGTATTAAATAGGATACTAACTAGCTACTCCATTATTTTTTTAATAGACCAAGTTTAGAAGATGTTGTTTTTAAGTGCATTATTGAATTTGATTATGAATATTTGATATGGTGAGAAGTCATGTTGGTCAAACAAAGCTTTGAAAACTTAAATATTTTATCGCAATGTCATGCCATTTGTATCACCACATGATTACATTGAAATACTAATATGAAGAGAATATTTGATATACAACAAATATTGAAAAGTGTGTCTGAATGTATATTAAAAGATCCTTAAAAAAATTCACATTCATGAATCATATAAACCTAATCTTAAGATATTCGCTCAAGTAGGTAAAGAACATATTCTACGCCATATTTATCTATCTTGGTATTATTGCAATGTTCTTTCTTTGGCAGCCATGCCCAAACTATGGTATTAATTGGAATAGAGCCAAGTTCCGTGTCATCAGGATTTGGTATCCAATATTGCTCTAAAAAATTTCCATTGTATTTCCCTGAAATAGACTTCCACCAATCAACCTTTACATGAATATTCTCACTTTCATTATCCCTAAATATATCTGAGATGGATTTTTCCATCCAAATCATCTCTCCTGCATCCTCATTTCCTGATCTAACTAGAAACATATTTCCTTTCTGAACATCAATCTTTGGATTGAATGTTGGCTTTGGCTTGTTGCATTTGGGTCCAACATATATTGGTTCATCTATTGCATTATCAAAATCTTCATCCATAATACTTCAGATTACATGGAGTGCATTACAATCAACATCAACAATGTGCCTTGTCTTGGGCCAGAAATCCTCAAAAGATGAATCACCTCCATCTATTATTCTATGATCATTATAGATTCCATCTAGTGTATCAAGAACTATTTCCCAATACACTACTTTATTTTTCCATTCCTCTATAACAATTGGTGAATCTTCATTCCCGATAGTGTCTTTCCACATTTTTATGTATGATGTTATCGCTTCCTTTAGTTCTTTGAAATAGGCATCATTATTTTTGGAAGCTAAGAAAGATAGGTTCCATATGGGAATTATAGGTCGACCTTAATCATTTATATTCCATAAGTCAACTGGTTCTGACCACCCAATATCTCTAATGGATTCTTTGTACCTTAGTATTGGAATATCATTGAGTACAAGAAATTGGAAGTATTGAACATTAAGATGTCCAACTAGTGCATTTTTTCCCACCTTGATGTATCCATTAAGGAAACTTTTTAAGTCATAGACCTTGTCAATAAGTGTAGGTGGAAACACTCGGTTTTCTTCAATTTTGTGATATGTATCCATCATTTTAGGTAAATAATATATATCTTTACTTTTTAGGTTGGAATGCATTCTTCCATAGGTTCCATATATGTCTTCATGGGTGTGCCCCACATGTAAGAATCCAACCTCAATAGTGATGAAGACACCAAGTGCAGTTAAAAGTGATAAAAACATGAAAAGATAGAAATTCTTATTATCACTTGCTGCATTGTCCAACTGTAACAACAAATGTGGAGGAAGAGCTTTAAAATCAACATTTTCGCTCTTTTATCTTCCATGAGATATAAAATAATCCTTGTAAACTTGAGATTTTGAGTAAATAGAGATGTCAAGTAATGCATTTGTAAGTGGGTTTCTTGAACTTCCACTCTCATAAATTAGATCACCATACATATCAATTTGTGGGTCTTCAAGGTCCCTTAAGCGCTTTGCAAGGGATGTAATAGTAAATTGCAATCCCATATGTACAAATAGTAGGGAGAAATGACAAAAACCTCCTGTGTTATGCTCATGTGTTAGCATACCTATCAATGACACACCTAAATTTGTTCCTACAATATGTTTTTATTTGACACGTAGCCTTGGGATTGAAGTCTTTGTTTTATCCATTTTATCATGGATAATGCTCAAATACTCCTTTGGAAACCGCTTTGACATAATTCTATGGGCATAGTAGCAATATATTCCACACATAACAATATTTTTATGTTTGTTCAGCCTAACTCGTGCCTTTTATTCCATCTCTTTTGTAGTTTTTGACTTCATATGTGCTTTCAACACAATACATTCACTGCATTTTCTAAAGTTGGTGTTCTTTGAAAATGCCACATCTCGAAACTTAGTATTCCATATCTTGCTCATTGTTTACTGTGATATTGATGGGTAATTGATCTTTTGAAGAGCCTCATTGATCTCTTTTAACAGAGAATTTTGTGTGTAAGTCGAAGGAAGAAATATTAAAGGAGGAGATGTTCCATCTTCTTCAACTTGACATGTTTGGTTTGGTGAAAAATATGAATTATCCATTACAATTTTGTGCAATATTTCTATGGCTGCCACAGTGTGTCCTCGTGCTTTTCATGTGTTGGTGTTAACCTTAATAGATTTGATATGTCCATTTTGGAAATATTGTTGGTAGTATATAATTTTCTTTGAGGAATCTTATGTATCTTATACCATGATTTCTTACAAATAATATTCCCATTAAATCTCATGTCCTTTAAATTTCTAGAAATAGGTGGTAAGCCATGGCCATGGCCATGGCTCCTAGTATACAATGTGCTTTGAGGAATCTTATGTATCTTATACCATGCTTTCTTACAAATAATATTCCCATTAAATCTCATGCCCTTTACATTTATAGAAATAGGTGGTAGGCCATGGCCATGGCCATGGCTCCTTGACATGACTGTGTTTGACATGAGTGAATTTAAGACAAATTCCCTAATACCATTTTTATTTACTTGTCTCATACCCTTTCTAGCACCTTCAATTGCCTTCATATCCACATGTTGAAGAAAATATTTTCTACAACATACATCTACTTCCAAAATTCGAATTTCTTTCTCTTCATCTATATTTGTTTGAGATTTTTCAATTTTTTTTTGTAGCCATAACTCATTTATTCCTTTTATATGGCCTTTTTACATGCATATAAATTGAGTTTATATCTTTTTCATTACAAATATTCTCATCATATTTATTTAAGGGATTTTTTTCTTCTATAACATCCCATAACACCATTTCCTTGGTTGGCTCCTTGAACTTTTCCTTAACCCTTAATATCACACCTTTTTTGTCCACCAACTTATTTATTGGCCATATAACCAAACAATGTATATAATTGTCCCCAATTCTACATATTTCACACTTTCCATCTATCTCTTCCAAAAAAACACCAAATTCCATTTCTCCTAGTGTTTCACCTTTAACAATGTCATCCTCGCGGACATTAACTAGCATTCCTTTGGCAATGCACATGCTTGTTCCCATGCATTCATGTGTAAGATAAACCTTTTTACATATGAATTTAACCCTATCTTGGGGAATACTTATGGCATGATCATGACAATGAGGTTCCAAATTTGATTCTGGCCAAATCTCATAAGATTCCAATGCACTCCCTAGTGTATGCTCAAATCTTGTTGGATGTGGTAAATCAACATCATGTTTTAAAACCTTCTCAATTTTAACCACTATGCATTATTTATTTACCATATTTCCATGCACTTTATGCCCAAGCTCTGTATTGAATATGGATCCCTCACCAACCTTCACTCCATGTTGCAGAATATCTATCTTTTCTCCAATAGAAAATGTAGAAGAATCATTTGCACCTATAAACAAATGTAAATAAGGTTAGTATTTACTCAAAAAAAAGTATTATACTATCAATAATATTTGAACACATACTTCAATATTTTTAATTACCTATGTTGTGCCTCAAATCCATGATATTCCATGGATGTATGTCCCCTTCATCAACATTGATTATCAAAATTGCAACATAACATGCATTAACCCTTTCTCCGACATAATATGTTCCAGACTCTATAGATTCGACCCTTCCTAGCCCAATGACTTTATCATTAATAAGGAGATCAACATAATCCCCTTTTGCTATATTTTCCAATGTAGCTTGTACCAATTCTGTAACAACAATTAAACCATAAATTGTAATTAAAAGGCTGAACCATGTAAAGTGTGATTTTATATTTTCGAAAAAACACACAACTTTAAAAAAGTAATATAGATGCAATAATTTAAATAGTATGGTAGTCATATTGTATGTAATGAAACATTGTTCCCCACCATATAGTGCCTACTACCAAAAAGTACTTTACATGCCAATTACAAAAAAAACATATATGAAGACCATGAAATTAGAGATGTAGATAGTATCATATAATGACAAATATAATATCATATCAAACCACCAAGTTCCTATTTAACTTCAAAAATGACACTTGTAGTCTTAATACATGTGTATGAATAATGATCATAAGAAATTTGTAGAAGTTGAAGAACCAAAACATGGTCCATTGTAAAATCTAAGAAATTCCAAGATTGATGCTACAAAAGATGTCTAAAAGCCCCATGAAAAGGAGAAATTATTTTGCACTTAGTGAGGATGTTTGGTGTTCGAACTTGATAATAAAAAGCAAAACTAGAGGTTTTCTTCCAAATAAATTTTTTTAATGACAAATATAAGCTCATATCAAACCACCAAGTTCCTATTTAACTTCAGAAATGACACTTGTAGTCTTAATGCATGTGTATGAATAATGATCATAAGAAATTTGTAGAAGTTTAAGAACCAAAACATGGTCCATTGTAAAATGTAAGAAATTCCGAGATTGTTGCTACATAAGATGTCTAAAAACCCCATGAAAAGGAGAAATTATATTCACTTAGAGAGGATGTTTGATGTTTGAACTTGATAATCAAAAGGAAAACTATAGGTTTTCTTCCAAATAAAAGTTTTGGTACTGTAAATACTAGATAATTCTCATTTTTATTCTAAAAGAAAATAAATTTCATTTTACAAATATTTAGTTCCAATGTTAGCACTCCCTACCTATACAAATTAAAGATATACTATTGAGGATGGATACAAAGGGATGTTAACTTTAGGTCCTCGAAAAGTATAGATTTGAGTTTTCCTATATTTTTATGTTGATGAGGAAGAGTCTTATCTTATGCATCCAAACATTAGTGAAATTGTTTTTGGAAGTTTATAACTATACAAAAAAATAGAGAGAAAAACAATACATGTTAAAAAATTATGCTTGATACTTTAAAGTTGCATACATTTGCATTGGAAGCAAAATATAGTATACCTCAATAACACATTTGTTCATAAACTTAAAAATTATATGAATATCACACTATTATCCATGGATCAAATAATTATGATTGGATTATTGTGTTTGTGCCAAAAGGAAAGCTATACCATTATATTTCCTTCCAAGCTAAGCACAAATGTAGTGCCAACAACAACATATATTTATATACAATTCTTTTACACTATCATTGATCTCCATAAATTGTTCCAAATTCAATAAAAGGGCACATAAAAATCTATAACTCTAACCATTGTGATTATTGAGAAAATGTCACCCATAGAGCATTGGTTGCATAAATGTAATGGTGTCTAGAAGAAAGCTAGTAATCACTAGGTATCCTTCTTGCATAATCACAAATGCATTTCCAAGAGTAATTTCAGAGCACTAACCTTGGTGAGGGTGAAATCTTGATAGTTTTCCTTTTGGAACAAGAACAAAGAAATCTAGTACATTTTATAACTCCTAACACAAATACAAGAAATTTTCCAACAATAATGTTGCATTGCAAAAAAAATTCAACGGATGCAAGATTTACTTCTATCACAAACACAAACACATTTTCATCAATAACATTGCAAGATGAAGGAAATTCAACACATTATAACCTTCCTTCTAGCATAACAACATTACATTATGAAGGAAATATAATGTGTGCTAGCTTTCCTTCTATCACAAGTAGAATCCAATTTCGAACAACAACATTGCACCTTAAATGAAAGCTAATAATCAATATCATTCCTTCTACTACAAACATAAGCATATTTCTAGAAGCAACGTTACATGGTCAAATAAATCTAGCACATGCTATATTTCCTTATAGCACAAATAAAAGCACATTTCCAACAACAATTTTGTAAGGCGTTTGAAATCCACCACATGCTAAATCTGCTTCTAGCGTAACTGGAAGTATGTTACTCACAAAAACATTGCAAAGTAAAAGAAATCTTACACATTCTAGAGTTTCTTCTAGCACAAACAAAATCACATTTCCAAAAACAACATTGTAGGGTGGAAGATATATAACCTATGCTTCATTTACTTCTAGCACATTTCCAACAACAACATTGTAGTGAAAATGAAATCCAATGCATGATAGAATTCATTCTAGCACAAGCACAAGTACATTTCCAACAATATTGCATTGCAAAAGAAATACAATGCAGGTTATTTTTCATTCTAGCACAAATACAATCAGGCTACCAACAACAATATTGCATTGAAAAACAAATTTATTGCATACTAGATTTTATTCTAGTACAAACATAAGCACGTTTCTAACACCAATATTGCATTGCAAAAAAAATTAGGTGCATGCTAGAATTCCTCCCACCATACACAAACATATTGGCAACATCAATATTGTAGGGTAAATGAAATCTATATCACGCTAGATTTCCTTCTATCACAAACATAAGCATATTTCCAATCATAATATTTCAAGGTGAATTAGATCTAACATGATATTTGTACTTTTATCTCAAACACAAACATGTCACCAATAACAACATTGCAAGTTGAATGAAATCTAACACATGCTAGATTTCCTTCTCTCCCAAACAAAAGCACATAACAATATTGTAGGGTGAAATAAACATACCGCATATTAGATTTGCTTCTAGAAAAAACAAGCATATTGTCAAAAATACCTTATGCAAGACAAAAGAAAAATCTAGTGTGGTAGATTTCCTTCTAGCACAAACACAAACACATAACATTGTAGGGCTTAAGAATCTAGTGCATGCCAGATTTTGTTATAGCATGAACACAAACATATTACCAACAAAATTCTAGGGCAAAAGAAACATATAACATGCTAGATTTCCTTTTAGCAAAACCAAAAGCACATTTCCAATACCATCATTGTGGTGAAGGAAATATGGCGCATACTAGATTTCCTTCTAGCAAAAACAATTGAATTGCAAAAAACAACATTGCAATGCGAAAGAAATCTAGTGCACACTAGATTTGCTTCTAACGCATGTACAAACACATTGTCAGTAAACTCATAGAAGGGTGAAAGAAATATAATGTATGCTAGATTTATTTCTAGCACAAACACAAACACATTACAACATTTATAGATAAAATAAATCTAGCACATGGTACATTTACTTCTAGCGCAAACAAAAGCATATTGTCAACAACCACATTGCAGTGAAAAATAAATCTAGCGCATGTTAGACTTCTTTGGAGCCAAAATTGAATCTTGTTGGCAATAAAAACATTGCAAGGTGAAGAAAATCTAACACATGTTATATTTATGCGTATCACAAACACAAGCACACAACAACATTGTAGGGTGAAATAAATCTAGCATGTTAGATTTGATTCCAACATAAACAAAAACATATTTCCAACAACAACATTGCACGTAAAAAGATATCTAGAACAACTTCTATCACAAACACAAGCACATTTCCAATAACAACATTGCAAGGTAAAAGAAATTTAATGCATGTTAGCTTTACATATAGCGCAAATACAAGAATACTACCAACATCAACATTTCATGCCAAAAGAAAACTAACACATGTTATATTTCCTTCTAACACAAACACAAGCACATTTCCAAGGTGAAGGAAATATAACACATGCTAGATTTCCTTCTATAATAAACAACCAAATTGACAACAACAATATTGTAGAGCAAAAGAAATCAAGCACAACTTCTAGCCCAAACACAAGCACATTTCCAATAACATTTCCAAGGTGAAGTAAATCTAACATGTGCTAGATTTCCCTGTATCATAAAAAACCAAATAGACAACAACAATATTGCAAACCAAAATAAATCTAGCATAGTTTCTAGCTCAAACACAAGAATTTTTCCAATAACAACATTGCACGGTGAAATAAATTTAATGAGGGTTAGCTTTACACGTAGCACAAATACAAGCATACCACCAACAACAACACTGCATGCCAAAATAAATCTAGTGCGTGCTATATTTCATTTTAACACAAGCACAAGAACATTGCTAGTAAGAACATTCCAAGGTGAAGGAACTCTAACACATGTTAGATTTCCTTCTATCATAAACAACCAGATTACCAACAATAACATTGCATTGTGAAAATTCCTTCTAGCATATCAATAAAAATATTGCAAGGTGGAAAAAATGTGAGGTGTGATAGTGTTGGAAATATAGAGAGGGGGGTTGAATCAATATTTATTTACAATTGTTATATTATGCCAGTTAAAATCACTAATTAAACCAAAACACAAGATGTGCAACAAGAAAATATTTTTATCAATGAATTTGAGGACTCTAAAAACTCAAGCTCCAATTTGTACAACAAATTCTTTAACTCCTTCAAGGCTTGAACCCTGAATGAGGACTCTAATATTCAACTACAAATCCAAGCTCCAACCTTGTACAATAACTCCAATACTCTATGGATCCAACCCTCTTAGTTTGCTTCAATCCCTTAAGGTGACTTCAATACTGCTTCAAGCCTCCATCAAAAACTTCAAATAGTTCTAAAAAATGTATCCAAGATAGGTCTGGAAAGTGCTCTCAAATCTACCTCTACAAAAACTTCATGTCTGCTTCATCAAAAAATTTATGGTTGCACCAACAAAACATTTCTTCAAGTGTTGATCTTGAACTATGCTCCAAGGATGACTACTCCAACAAAACAAGTCTTTAAGTGTTGGTATTCAACTATACTCCAAGGGTACTGATTGCTTCAACAAAAAAAATCTTCAAGTGTTGGTCTTCAACTATGCTTCAAGAGTGACTCTTGTTTCAACAAAGGCTTGAATAATGCTCAATTAATGTCATCATGAATGCACTCTACTGTCAACTCAAAGATGCTCAAAGTATGTTATAATTTTATCATTCAATGAAGGTGTCTCCTAGTATCTTCATGTGTGCTTTAAAGAGTGTCCTTCGATCTATAAGGATTACTTTACTGTTGTTTCAAATATGACTTGAGATGTTGATCTAGCCTCTCAAGGTGTAATATTCCTAATGGAAAAATTAACAATGATAACAAAAACATGCAATAAACCCAACAAAAATATTTTTCAGCAAACGCCCATAAGACAGAAATGCCCCAAACACACCAAAATGGGAAAATTTTATTATAAGATATTGTTGGAGTACAATATAAAAAAAATGCGCACCTTAGCTTTCACAAAGGAAGCTACAAGCCTCAGGTGGATGCTTTATCAATGCCAAACTGTTGCTAGAATTTTCCCACTAAAAATCTGCATTGACCTTGTGATTTTTGCACTGTTGGTTGTGTTGATACCCTGATTAGTCCCCTCCTAACTGTGAAAATTTATGAATATTACTTATGCAGAAACACTACTGTTAAATCACGATTTAATTATCCTACTTATACAAGTTATTAATCTGAATTGTTCAGTATTAACATCGTAGTAAACACTTTAACGACCTACACAGATCCATATATGAACTAAATACATGCACATAGACAAAGTGACACACAATATTTTCTGGACAACTGTCCTCGGAAAAACCAAATGTGGGAAAACCGGTCTTCTAGCTATTGGAGGGTTTTTATTATTAATTAGATTCTAAGTACAGAAAATCTCGGCACCTTACTAATTAACCTGACAGAGAAGAAATCTGTAGCAATACCTTTGTTTCAGAGACGGAAAAATGGATTGATTCACACCCTCAAACAAGATTTACAAAATGAAACCCTTTTATGTCTTTAGAAACCCCAACGCAACTTTGAAGCCCTCTGCGTCAACTCTGCTAGCCTGTGTGTGCCTCTGCGCTTCTCAGGAGAGGCCTGCATAACCCCAAACTGGGTTACATTGTCTCTACGTTGTCATACTTGGGCCCTTTTTAAGCCCTGATGGCCTCCTCCTGCCTCTGTGCTGCACTTTCTGGGCCTGCATAGCACCTACATAGCACTGAGCCCTCTGCATTGTGCAGTTTCTGCTCCCTCTGCACTGCTATGACTACTTCTTCTCTACCTCTTGCTGACTCTTGGCCTGGGATCAGATCATCCCTCTCGCCAATACTACCCCTCGTTCCAGCTGAAACACTTATGGAAATTCTTAGCAAACCAAGCCCTAGAATTCCAACTTATTCTCAGTGCTTTGCCTCCGTGTGGGTTCTCTAACTAACCCCAAGCCTTTCCTTTATACTTTTCTCGTTGGGAAACAACAGCTGTGATATAATCCTGAATCGACAGCTAAGATTAAAAGAAAGCTTGATTCGTGTGACTTAAGTCATTTCCATCACATGTTTAAATTAATTACTTTTAATCTTTTAATTTTCCTAAGTCAGACTTAGGGTATTAAAAAGATTAATTAATTAATTATATCTTAAACTGGATGGAATTTATCAAATCCCTTTCTAGGTCTTGGAGATCTCATGTACTCTATTCCCTCCACAAAGTTTGATAGCTAGAGCACATCTGATGCTACCCCAACACTCAAAAATATTAACACTAACTGCTAATAAAATTCTGATAAATTAGACATGGAATCCTTGTCAAAAACCCAGAAAAACCCAAAAAGGGTTTGCCCTGGTTTTGATGCTCCAAAAATGGCCCCAAATTGCTTGACCGACCTTTAAGTGCAAAAAAAATAGAACTATGATTGATGCTGGAATGAATTTCCCAAAATGGCTGGAAAATTCTTCTGAGTTGCACCACAAACCAACCCTAAGAAACCCAGCTCTCAAAATCCCTTCACAAGCCACCCCACAATTTTCCCTCCATAATGATTGTGCAGTTTCTTGGCAGGCTGACGTAGTTTTGCCTCCGGAAAATCAGTTTGACGTTGTGTGTTGAATTATACCCTTGCAAATCTTCCTCCTTTTTCCTATAATTGACCAAAAAATACTTCGACAATGCTACAACTCCCAACTCCATCTCTTCCTCCTCAACTCTCTACGTGGCCTCTTGAACTATGTCTTAGTTGCCCAAAAACCATACCACATGCATGGCCCTCTATCCAACTCCTGAAACTTATGAAGAATCCTTCCTAGGGTGGTACTCAAAGTCCATCGAAGAAATGTTGAGCTTCCTCCTTGGGAAAATCTTGTGTTGAACAACACTATGTATCTCTGCTAAACATCTAGAGCAACACTTCAATTGGCAAATTATCAAAAGGCCTCAAATGTTTCTTCCTCTCTCCTATTTATAATTTATGTGCATTTCCTCCATGTGGGCCCCTCACTAAGAAATCCAAACCTCTTCCCTTGGCCATACGATTTCTCTCTCCTCAAGGAGCGCATATTAGCTCGAGAGGTGGCCCCCACATTCCACCAAGGCAAACATTTCGACCCCCTTGTCCTATGTTTCCTCTCCAAAATTCTCTTAGGCCCCTAAAATTAGCAAAATGGAAAATTTGTGGTACTATTTAAAAATTTATTTAGGAAGGGATATTACAGTTCTCCCCTCCCAAATGTTTCTTATCCCCAAGTAACTGTAAAACTGGGTGTTGCAAACTCTGCTTGTTTTCCCACGTGGAATCCTGTTAATTTTGAGTGAACATGTTGTTAGCTTAGGTTTGTTACATCATTTTACCATTAATCCATTAGCAACATCATTAATCATAAGTGTAACTAATGAAAGAACATAAGTAATCAAAGCTGAAGACAAGCCAAGACAGAAGAACATACGAATATGGCTCAAGCCAGGGAAAAACCCCAAGATGGGGAAAACCCTTATCAAATATTTTTATCATTAATGTCAAATGTTCAGTAGAGAGAGAATAAAATACTTCAAAGTCAGAATGAATTTCAAATGAGAAGGTTTAATACCATTTCCCTTAGACAAGAGGATGGTTCCAACAAGGTTGCAAATCTAATGTTCAGTGTAGGCTCCAAGGACTCGTGTATTTTTTGCAATTATGGTAGGACTGACTAGGGCGTAAACATAGTCAATAACTACCCCATTCACAGCCTTAAATACCTTTACTAGACTGCAGATTACCTTCAACCAGACCCTTCAAATGCTGGCAGCCCATAAGCCTTCTTATAGGCTTCAAAACCCACTACACAGCCTCATGATAAAGTAGCCCTGACTGTGGCTTTCTTGTTGTAGGTTCTCGCCCTCTAGGATAGGGTTCTTAAGCCCCGTGTCCTAGCTGTAGGTGACCCAAACTACTGTGGATGGCTTCAATGAGAATGACACCTTAACAAAAATCCAAAGTTGTCATCAAAATCACCCTTAACAGGTGTGACTTCTATCTACTTCAACTCAGACCTGTGATGAAGATAAAATGCCCAAGACAAATCATAAATGTGCCCAAACCAATCTCGTCCTCCATCATGTGGAACTTTGTCCTTGAAGATGACTAAATTGAACCCAACCTTGCCTTCATCTCCTTCGTTGGAAATCACTTTCTTCGGCAGCTACTTCAGAGAGAAGAATTAATGTCAAAGTGCCTAGGATAGGTTATTTATGTCCTTCTTGGGTAGGCTGACTTGATTACTCGAGGAGGGAAATTCAAATTTTCAATTTTCAAATTTTCTCACCTAAATAAGGTCATGCCTTATGAAATTTCATTTGAGTGAATGAATACTTTTCCTTACCCAAAATTTAGTGATCTTTAGGTTGATTTTGATCCTCTCGAAAAGAGGAATCGAATGTTGCAATCATCTTCCTCATAGGAGTGGTCCAAAGGGAATTTGGCTCTAGTTGACAATTTTAACACTCCCTCTCAACTAGAGAGAATTACACCTACCAATTTCATCTCTGAATCTCATCTCTGCTCTACTTTGCTTTGTTGAACGTTGATATGAATAATAAATAAAAATTGATCAAAAGTGAGTCACAAGACCTTTCCACTCTCTACTGAAAAAGTTAGTTTGGAGGTAGAACCTCAATTGGTCCCAGATCAGTTTGTTGAAAACCATACATCCTAGCATAGGGAGTATGATAGTACACGATGCGTCCATCGGTAGTGCTATGGTCCCTATCCTCATTTCCCAACTCATTGGCCATATTGAGTGTACTTCCCATGTGTCTCAAACTTCATGGGTAGGATGATGCAAGAACATCAGCAGGGAAAGAACATATCACATCCTGCTCACAACCACTCGTAGGGAATGGTGAAACCACATCCTAGAAACACATATCATAATCACACGTAGGTAAAGGATGAACCACTTCCTATATTCACACATCACAATCATCGTAGGGAAAGAATGAACCACCTCCTACAAGCATGCAAAACACCGAGAGTATGGAAAGGAAGAACCACATCCTACACGCATGCAAACCAACAATAGTAGGAAGAATCCTACACGAGGAAAGGAAGAACCACATCCCATCGAAATGTCACCCATCAATCATAGGAATGAGCATCCTACATGTGGGGAAAGGATGAACCACATCCCACCAACATGTCAACATATGCCTATATGCATCTCTCACTGGGGTACCCGCAGGAGAAGGTGACCACTCATCTTGTTCATATGACATAGGAGAATATGAACCACTCATCCTATGCATGTCATTAACTATAGGGGAAGGTTAACCACTCACCCTACACACATATGTCTACAGATGTAGGGGAAGGTGAACCAATCACCCTACACACGTGTCAACCATCATGGGGTATCATAGGGAAGGTGAACCACTCACCCTGTACATAACGCACCATTAGGGGAAGGTGACCCACTCTCCCTATGGTTGCTTATAACTCAATAAGTACCCCAAGCCCCCAGGAGTTCCCAGAGCTCAATTCTTCAACCAATAATCCCTTCATATAGGGAATAGTGCCAAGTTGCTTCCTGGAAATCAAAATTGGATCAATGGGAGCCTCATCGCTCCATTCAGTAGTGTACAAATGTATAGCAAACATATTGATTTACAAAAAATATTTTGATAGTACTTAGTAATCCTCTGCAACTGTTCTTACTCCTTCATACTCGGGAATACCATAGCCTAAACTGGTCTTTTCAGGGTGCACAGTGTCCATCAGACAACCTACTCATCATGAGATACGTTTTCTCAAAAAATGTCTTACAACAAGAATGTCCTTTATTGTACCATATGGAGAGTTATGTGAAATATTGGATTATCGGAATATTCTTCTAGAATGACAAAGTGCATAAATGGCTCATTGAAGAGCTTTTTCAATAGAGTGGCTTCATAGTAAGTCATGCATTCAGCTTTAATGGAGCTCTCAAAAAAACATAATCAAGTAATGTATCATCATTCTGCTAACCGATACAATATCAAAATATCTGAGTAGCTATCAATAAATGAGGCACAGGAAAACCAGGGATCAGTGGTTTTCCATTTCATCAGGCCATGAAAGACTTATAACAGACATTATTAAAACTACATTTTCAATCATTGCTCCCCAAGTCTTAGCTACTTTTCCTATCATACCGCTTGGGTCATTGTCATCTCTAAGGCTCCCTATGAAGCCTTGCTTTAGATAGATATGCAGACTTCATCATTAGTTGTGTCTGAGTAATCCAATTATGATGGAGTTTCCATAGGACCCTCTAAATGTAGGGAGATTGACCTTCCCAGAACATAATCATCGAGCCACTAGAAACATGTTCTATATTCTGTTATGGATCCTTCTGTGCTCATAATCAATACATAAATAGTCATAAAAATGATTTGCTGACCCAGTCGGTCTGCAATACAAGGTTGTCAGCATCAATAGCAACTTCCTCCACTTTTTATCAACAAACCATTTGTAAATATCTTGTGCTAAAGTTAGCTTTGTAACATATGTAGAAACCATCATGTATTCTACAAAATATTCATACTGATGTTTTTCAATTTGCCAATTAGATCACTGAAGAACATACTAAGGTATTTGAGAAATAAATCCTTTAGGTCGTGGATTCTATTATATTTGGAACTACTCTACATTTTAGAACTATAATCCATGATTCAGCCCTTGACAATTTGTAGTGACAAACTAACGGAGATATTTTCTTGATGATTCCAATAGACCTGCCTTAATATGATATGGTTTTATCCTTCCAGATATTAATACAAAATAACTACAATATCAACATAGATACCAAGACTCTAATTTAAACTGACATCCCCAATATACTACAACATTGATAAATATAAACTTGGTTAGTCATGCAGTGTTATTACTATGTTCACTAGTTGTAAATATGTTCATACATGACAATATAATGAACAATCCCAAGTCTTTCTTAGAGAGAAAATCTCCACAGAAATAATCCTTAGCACACGGATGCATTCTGTAGGAAAAAAGGATGATGATCAGAACCTTCTCAAGTTCAAAAACGGCTCCCGAAAGTTTTAGAAAGGTCATAATGCACTTCAATTATTTTTTTTCATCATCTTGCACAACTGATTAGGATATGATTTGCTGCATCGTGGAAAAATCAAGGCCCATACATCTGATCAACACATCACATGGATCTTATCATAATTTTTATGAAAATCATACTAAGAGTGTATTCCAGGTCAGATTCTTGGTCACTCGATCGATGTATGTATATTTTTTTATTAATTTAACAACAAATATAAAATTGTTCAGAATATATTTAAGAAGGCTAAAATTTCGCTCGAACAAATATAGATATCCTCCACAGGCTTCTCAAGTTATTCCATATTTTGATTGAATAGAGATGCTCACACAGTGCTTGTCATTGAGCTCAATATGTTATGTAGGTTGGCTTGTAGGCAATCACCAAAGAAGATATATGTATATATATGTGACACAGGCTATCTCCATTACACAACACTTTTACATCTTGAATTTGCACACAGTGATCTGTTAGATATCACTATAACATATGTATCAGACTTCCATACTTTAGGTTGATTGTGTTAGGTCTGCAAGCTTCAAGACTGACACTTAATATTAAGAACAAGGCCTAAAGAAAAAAAGAACTGTTGGCTTTGGTAGCTGCTTTACACTTTTTCTAGAACTGAGATCAGGTTTCCCTACAAACGGAGTTGCACAAGTATGCATAGGAAGAGTAGGTCTTCGTTGTAAAGGAGGAACCGAGGTTCTATTCAACTTTGTTTTCCTCTTACTACCTAAATATTTCGATCTTCTTGTGGCACTTTAATCACAGAATTTTGTTGATATTTTTCTGGAGTGGTGCCCTAAGAGGGCCGCAAGAATTAAGGTTTTAGAAACAAGATCTGAGCCATACCTTTCATTGAAATGTACTATCTTTAAACAAGGGCAATTTTACCAAAATAATTCTCTGTTTTGTGATGAAGATCACAGAAGATGGTGAAACTTATAGCTCGGTCTTACAGAGATCAACTGCCTTATGAAGTCCAAATGGAGCCGAAATCACTAGCTACTAGGCTTGTGCTTTGATGTCCTAATTGTAGGATAAGGTCACTATTTCTAGAGCTCCATGCATCAAAAGAATGCTCAGATTTTTGTTGTAGAATAGAGGTTAGGATCAACATTTTATTCTTATAGTGATACTATAATAATTCCAACAATACTTCTTACTGCTTTTTCAGAGAATAGGAATCAAGTTACTCAATATTCCACAGTAATGATGAATTTAGATCATAGTAAACTCTGAGTTGTCTTAACTCCACTAGGCCAAGGGATTAGGAGTTCTCGACATATAAATTATTTTATGTTACTATGATACCTCCGAGTCTAGGCGAGGATCTTGATGTTGGAAATATTGTCATTGATGGCAAAGGAATTGGCAAAGCAAAGACAGGAAGGCAAAAGAAACAGAGAGGTAGCAAAGGCAGCAGATGAAACAGAGGAATTAGAGACAGAGCAGTAGAATTGAATTAGGAGTTTAATACAGTTTGCAAAGGAGATTGCAAATGTGTATGTTGATGAACCACCATGGAATTTTGTTAAGTATGGTTGAGTAAATCTGGAATGACCTGTGTGATCAATTTCATAATAGACAGAGGATACCTACAGTGCACAGAGAAGAATGAATTCATCGTTGCAGAGTTAGGATATGTGTATTATATGTGTTTTGACTGATTTCAATCTTGTATGGAATCCCCTGAACTTCTGTAATGGAGTCGAATGATGATTGGAAGGGTTGAATGATATTCTATATCTGGTAAGGGAGTTGATGGGAGATGGTGTAGATTATTGGAGTAGCGGAACTCTTGGTGACGACAGAACGCAAAACATTAAAGAGTAATTTAATTATAATAATACTTTTAAAAGGCGAAGGAACCCTGGGTGGATGAGCGGAACTATGACCATATGAAGAGTGAAGGCGGTTTGTGGTTTTCATCGCACCGCTTTCAATGGGCAAGCGGTATTCAAGAGGTGGGGAGCGATTCCATAGAACAGGTGACATGCGTCCTCGTATGATTATTCAAAACCACTTTTACAGTGCGCCATCGCGCGTTATAGTTCGACCCAGGACGCCCAGTGATATCGTTGAGCGTCGTTGATCTGGGAAGGGGTCATCGGACGGTTATCAATTGTTGAAGGTGCGCATAGATTAACACAAGTACGACTGGCCATCACCCGTTAACATTCGGCATCAGAGGTCGAGCGATATGCATATACACCGTGATCTAGATGCTTGCTAATCTAACAGTGATCAGATGCTAGAATTGCGTGAGGTTTACTATGGTACGATGGGCATGGGCCTGGGGTCAAAGGTTTATCGCAAGTTTGATTTATTTTCCGAAGGGTTAAACTTTAGATATAAGGCTTGGGAATTCAAAAGATGTAAATATAACTATTTATCAATTTCTTTAAAATTGATAAATAAATTAAAAAGAGATCAAAAGCCCCATGGGACAAACTAAAAGGATTACCACTAGCAGTTCGTGGTTTTTGACTCATGGTTTTAATAAAGGGAAAACTATATAAGGAGAAGAAAAATAAAGAACGAGTGTGGTAAAAAAACAAAGGTTGTGAATGAATAAATTTTTCTAAAGGAATATCTGCATGGGCGAGCTCTGTTCCTAACTGATAAATCTGAGACTACGATGCACCCATGAATATAATATGACGATGATAAATCTCTGGTTTGGTTGACGAACGACTTCTGGTGTGTGTATACAGAAAATAAATAAATATGGTGACTGACAAGGTATGTCGTATGGAAACTGGTGGATTCAGTATGAAAATTGATGAAACGAGGGGTGCAATAGTGCTGAGGGTCGAAGCCTTCAGAGAGGGGGTTGTACCTCCCTTCCAGTGGTGGCTGGTAAATGAGAGAAGGTCGTAGCCTTCTGCAGGTGGGTGCATACGTGCTGGTATAAGTCTACACCAGCATACATTGTACGAAGTTTTATCTATAAATAAATATTGAAGACTGAGATTACATCAGCGGTGGTTTTCTCCCAAATTGGGTTTCCACCTTAAATCCTGGTGTTGATATGTGTTGTGTATATTTGATGGTTTGTTCTGTTATTTCTGTTCATGATTAATGCTTATCTAATGCAATGCTCTAAGTAAAGACATAATAAGATATCTGGACATACATGTTGAATGCAGTACTGTAACATAAGGTGTTAAGAGAAAGAAAAGAAAAATAGTTCAGCCCTAAATACTGATTCACCCCCCCTCTCAGTATTTTTCCTAACAATTGGTATCAGAGCAGGTCCTTCTAAAAAGCTTAGCCGCTAGAAGGAAGATCAAGCAAGATGAGCAATCAAGATGGAATAGCATCTATCAGGCCTCCACTCTTTAACGGAAATAATTTAATCTTCTGGAAGACAAGGATGAGATCCTATCTTCAGTCTCTGGGAGCAGAGGTATGGGCAATTGTTGAACAAGGATATCAATATCTGGCTGCAGTACCAACAGATCTGACGGAAAGAAAGAATTATGAAACAAATGCAAAGGCGGTCAATGCTCTATTGGGAAGTCTAACTGAATCATAATTTGTCAAAGTCATGCAGCTGAATACAACAAAGACAATATGGGACAAAATCATTCTGAGTTATGAAGGTGATGCAAAGGTAAAAAGTGCTAAACTTCAAACTCTCAGAATTCAATATGAGAATCTAAAAATGGATAATGAAGAAAGCATTGCAAATTTATTTTTACGTCTAGATGATATTGTAAATCGTATGAGAAATCTGGGAGAAACAATAACCGAATCTACTTTGTTTGAGAAAGTCTTAAGATCACTAATGACGAAATTTGAATCAAAAGTCTATGCTCTTGAAGAAAAGCAAGATCTTCAAATTCTCACTGTGGTGCAACTTCATGGCATACTAACTACATATGAAATGATAAGAGGAGGAACATCTGAAGTTAAAGAAGCAGTATTTAGAACTTCTACAAAAGGGAAGGAAGTACAAAAACCGGAAGGATCAGGATATATCTCAGAAGAGGATGAAATAAAATTTGTAAAGAAACTTCAACTTGGCACAGGACGGTTCAAAGGTAAGCTTCCTTTCAAATGTTTTGATTGTGGAAGAGTTGGTCATTATGCTGCTAAGTGTCCTTATAAAGAAACACATAAAAAGGGGAAGGAAGTAGCAAGAAGGAATAAGAATCGTTTTAGCACTAAGAAGAGTTACTATACTCATGAAGATAGTGATGGGTTATCTGATAGTGAGGAAGAATATGAACAAGATCTTAGACTTCTTATGGCATTTGAAAAAGAATATAGAGAAGAAAAGGATACTTTTGTGGATGCTCTAGAATACAGTGATTTTCTTGATGAAAACAATAAACTCAAAATTTTCTTAGAAGAGAATAAAATAACCATAGAAACTCTGAAAAATCAGCTTGAAGAAAAGGAGAAACACAATGAGAAATTAGAGTGTGAAGTAGTAAGTCTAAGAAAAGAACTTGAGAAAGTAAAGACTCTGAATCTTAGATTTTCTAAAGGATCTAAAACCTTAGATGAGATTATCAAGGTACAACGTTCTCCTCTTATAAAGACAGGTCTTGGGTATATTGGAGAATCTTCTCAGGCTTCAGCATCAAATTATCTAGAAGCAGTTACAGCTAGTTTACAACATGCTGCCACTCAGCAAGGGAATAAATAATCTTCACAGGTAACGCATGAACATCTCAATTCAAAGAACACTAACAGGAATGTCTTTCAAAGAAACACCAATGAACAAGTAAATTCATATAGAAGATTTTATGATCGCAGAAATTTCTTCTTCAATGGAAAATGTTTCTCATGTCACAATTTTGGTCATAAAGTTGTTCAATGTGTTGCATATAAAACAATCATGACAAGATAAGCAAGAAAGAACAGGATTGATATTGAAACAAAGAATAATACATATAACAATTTTTCTCCTCTTCAAAATGAAGTTGAATGTGCTTATTGCAATAACTTTGGCCATGAAGAATCTGAATGCAGGAGCAAAGTTCAGCCAAAAGAACATGTTCCTTCAAACTCCAAAGTACGGAAAAAGAAGGAATTACAAGTTGAAAATTGTGGCATAGCGTTATTTGCAGAAGATGAAGAAAACCAATGGTACATTGATAGTGGATGCTCAAGACACATGACAGGTGATAAAGACAAACTTCTTGTATATAGTGCTCTAGAAAAAGAAAAAAATGTTACATTTGGAAATGACACTCCTGTGGTCATTAAGGGAAAAGGGTCTGTTTTTCTAAAAGAAAAGGTGAAAGCTAATGAAGTCATGTATGTGGATGGATTAAAGCATAAATTTTTAAGTGTAAGTCAAATGTGTGATCAAGGAACTGAAGTTGTCTTTAGTTCAAAAGAATGTGTGTTACGTGATCTTGATACAGGTAAAGCAATTATAAAAGGAAAAAGAACTCCAAACAACTTGTATATATTGAAGAACCCCAAAGAACAATGTTATTTGAGTAAATCTTCAGAAAATTGGCTATGGCATAGAAGGTTGGGGCATCTGAGCTTCTCTCAAATTAACAAATCAAGTAGACTTAAAGCTGTTCGTGATCTTCCCAATATTACCCTACCTAAAAATATCATATGCAAATCCTGCCAATTCGGCAAGCAACCCAGGGTACAATTTAATGCCAAGGAAGGATCATCAAGTAAGCCTCTTGAACTCATTCATACTGACATATGTGGACCTATGAGGAAAAATTCACCACGTGGTGAAGAATACTATATCTTATTCATTGATGATTTCTTTAGAATGTGTTGGATTGGGCTGCTTAAACACAAAGATGAAGCATTTGAGAAGTTTCAGATCTTCAAAGCACTAGTTGAGAATGAATTAGATCTAAAAATCAAGTGTCTCAGATCTGATCGTGGAGGAGAATATACATCTAATGAATTCCTTGAATTTTGTGAACAACATGGCATAAAAAGACAGTTCTCTGTAGCTGGCACTCCACAACAGAATGTTGTTGCAGAAAGAATGAACAGAACAGTTCAACAAATGGCTAGAGCTATGCTTGATGATTCCGGAACACCTGACACATTTTGGGGAGAAGCAGCACATACAGCAGTAAAAATTCTCAACAAAGCACATGTTCGTATAAATAGTGATAAAACTCCATATGAACTCTGGTATGGTAATCCTCCCACCATAAAGCATTTTAGAATTTTTGGGAGCAAATGCTTTATCAAGAATAATGATGAAAAACTTGGCAAGTTTGAACCTAGAGTAGATGAAGGAATATTTCTTGGTCACTCCTCTAGGAGTAGGGCATATAACTGTTACAATAAAATACTTCGGAAAATTGTTGAATGTATTGATGTCGTTATTGATGAGTCTCCTGCGGCTCCAAAAGAAGAAAAGAAAACAACAGATGAAGATGATGATGACACATATCCTTCTACATCAAATAGTAATGATACAAATAGTGAACCCAGTGAAGAACCCGAAGAGGATTTGTCTGAGAAGGCTCCATCTAGATATGTTCAAAAGAATCATCCAGAATCTCAAATTTTGGGAGAAAAGGGATCAGGTGTACAAACAAGAAGGACTCTTGTAGGATCTTCTAGCAATCTGGCATTTCTGTCCACTATTTAACCTCACAATGTCAGTCCAGCTAGCAAAGATGAATGTTGGATTCAAGCCATGAATGAAGAGCTTGATCAAATTGAAAATAATCACACTTGGGAGTTAGTACCAAGGCCTCATGACAAAAATGTCATTGGAACTAAATGGATATTCAAAAACAAGTTAAATGAAAATGGGGATGTCATAAGAAATAAAGCTAGACTTGTGTGCAAAGGGTATGCTCAACAAGAAGGTATAGACTTTGAAGAAACTTTTGCTCCTGTAGCCAGACTTGAAGCCATAAGAATGTTTCTTGCTTTCTCAAACTTCCAACAAATCAAAGTTTATCAAATGGATGTTAAATCTTCTTTTCTCAATGGTGATCTAGAAGAAGAAGTTTATATAGAAGAACGAGAAGGATTCATTTTGGGAAATGATGAAAAACTTGTTTGTAGACTTAAAAAGGCTCTATATGGTCTCAAACAAGCTCCAAGGGCATGGTACTATCGTCTTGACAAATATCTTCATCAACAAGGATTTTCAAAAGGGTCTACTGATAGCAACTTATACACAAAAAATGAAAATGAAAAACTATTGATTGTGGTTGTATATGTTGATGATATCATTTTTGGAAGTAATAAAGAGTCTGTGAGTCAGAAATTTGCTTCTGATATGCAGCAAGAATTTGAAATGCCTTTTCTTGGGGAACTAACATTCTTTCTTGGCTTGCAAGTGCAACCAACAACAGATGGCATATTCTTATCACAAGAAAAATACCTCAAGAAAATCCTGAAGAAGTATGGCATGGAAGACTGGAAACCTGTAAGTACTCCAATGATAACCGGATGCAATCTCAGTTCTAATGATGATTCCCCCACGGTGAATCAACCTGAATACATATCTATGATAGGAAGTCTACTTTATCTCACTGGGACAAGACCAGACATCATGCATGTAGTTGGGATTGTTGGAAGATTCTAAGCTAATCCAAAAGAGTCTCATCTTCAGGCTGTGAAAATAATATTCAAATATCTACAAGGAACTCAAGACTTTGGACTATGGTATCTAAAAAATGTTGATCTTACTCTTCATGCATACACTGATGCAGATTGGGCTGGAAGTGTTGATGATTGGAAAAGCACTAGTGGTGGTGCATTCTATATGGGGCCCCGGTTAGTATCTTGGTTCAGTAAGAAGCAAAACTCCATTGCCTTATCTACAGCAGAAGCAGAATATGTGGTTGTTGCATCATGTTGCACTCAACCTCTCTGGATGATGCAAACCCTACAAGACTTTCAAATCAAATGTTCACCTCCTATCTCCATTATGTGTGATAATACAAGTGCTATCAGTATCTCAAAGACTCTTGTTATGCATTCTAAGACCAAGCACATTCCCATCAAATATCACTTCTTACGTGAACAAGTGCTTGAACAAAAGGTGAAATTGGAGTATGTTTCCTCCAAAGAACAAGTTGCTGATATATTTACCAAACCACTACCCAGGGAAGCATTCGAATATCTCAGACAGAAAATGGGAGTAGTCTCTGCCATGCAGAGGATCAAGTCTACTTAAATACAAAAGATTAAATTCGTTGTGAGGTGCTGTTAGGCATCTTTGAATGCACAGGCTCAGGGGAAGCATTGAAAAGGATGAATTGTTGGTCATATTATGTTTGAAGATTCATGATCTTAGGGGGATCATGGCATTAATCGGTTCAAAGGATCTTGATCAAAATCTTTTCCATTGATGTCAAAGGGGGAGGAAAAGCAACAAAGGGCTTCTGTAAGGCCATCAGAGGAAGAGTATTGCCATCAATGCCAAAGGGGGAGATTGTTGGAAATATTTTCATTGATGGCAAAGGAATTGGCAAAGCAAAGACAGGAAGGCAAAAGAAACAGAGAGATAGCAAAGGCAGTAGATGAAACAGAGGAATTAGAGACAAAGCAGTAGAATTGAATTAGGAGTTTAATACAGTTTGCAAAGGAGATGGAAAATGTGTATGTTGATGAAGCACCATGGAATTGTGTTAAGTATGGTTGAGTAAATCTGGAATGACTTGTGTGATCAATTTCATAATGGACAGAGGATACCTATGGTGCACAGAGAAGAATGAATTCATCGTTGCAGAGTTAGGATATGTGTATTATATGTGTTTTGACTGATGTCATTCTTGTATGGAATCCCCTGAACTTCTGTAATGGATTCGAATGATGATTAGAAGGGTTGAATGATATTCTGTATCTGGTAAGGGAGTTGATGGGAGATGGCGCAGATTAATGGAGTAGCGGAACTCTTGGTGACGACATAACGCAAAACATTAAAGAGAAATTTAATTATAATAATACTTTTAAAAGGCGACAGAACCCTGCGTGGATGAGTGGAACTATGACCATATGAACAGTGAAGGCAGTTTGTGGTTTTCATCGCACCACTTTCAACGGGCAAGCGATATTCAAGAGGTGGGGAGCGATTCCATAGAATGGGTGACACGCGTCCTCATACGATTCTTCAAAACCACTTTTACAGTGCGCCATCGTGCGTTATAGTTCGACCCAGGACGCCCAGCGATATCGTTGAGCATCGTTGATCTAAGAAGGGGTCATCGGACGATTATCAATTATTGAAGGTGTGCGAAGATTAGCACAGGTACAACTAGCCATCGCCCATTAACGTTCGGCATCAGAGGTCGAGCAATATGCATATACACCGTTGATCTAGATGCTTGCTAATCTAATGGTGATCAGATGCTAGACTTGCGCGAGGTTTACTATGGTACGATGGGCATGGACCCGGGGTCAAAGTTTTATCGCAAGTTTGATTTATTTTCCGAAGGGTTAAACTTTAGATATAAGGCTTGGGAATTCAAAAGATGTAAATATAATTATTTATCAATTTCTTTAAAATTGATAAATAAATTAAAAATAGATCAAAAGCCCCATGGGACAAAATAAAAGGATTACCACTAGCGGTTCGTGGTTTTTGACTCATGGTTTTAATAAAGGGAAAACTATATAAGGAGAAGAAAAATAAAGAACGAGTGTGGTAAAAAAAAAAAGGTTGTGAATGAATAAATTTTTCTAAAGGAATATCTGCATGGGCGAGCTCTGTTCCTAACTGATAAATCTGAGACTACGATGCACCCATGAATATAATCTGACGATGATAAATCTCTGGTTTGGATGACGAACGACATCTGGTGTGTGTATACAGAAAATAAATAAATCTGGTGACTGACAAGGTACGTCGTATGGAAACTGGTGGATTCAGTATGAAAATTGATGAAACGAGGTCTGCAATAGTGCTGAGGGTCGAAGCCTTCAGAGAGGGGGTTGTAGCTCCCTTCCAGTGGTGGATGGTAAATGAGAGAAGGTCGTAGCCTTCTGCAGGTGGGTGCCTGCGTGCTGGGATAAGTCTACACCAGCATACAATGTACGAAGTTTTCTCTATAAATAAATATTGAAGACTGAGATTACAGCAGCGGTGGTTTTCTCCCAAATTGGGTTTCCACCTTAAATCCTGGTGTTGATATGTGTTGTGTATATTTGATGGTTTGTTTTGTTATTTCTGTTAATGATTAATGATTATATGATGCAATGCTCTAAGTAAAGACATAATAAGATATCTGGACATACATGTTGAATGCAGTACTGTAACATAAGGTTTTAAGAGAAAAAAAAGAAAAATAGTTCAGCCCTAAATACCGATTCACCCCACCTCTCAGTATTTTTCCTAACACTTGAAGGGAAACATCTCCTTCTGAATTTTTACTGCTAAATATATCTCTGAACATATCTTGAAACCACTTAAAAATCATACCTCATAAATTCTGAAACATACCTTGATGACTTCCAGGTTTTGTTTGTAATGACTGCGCTGCTCTTTGAATTTGTGCCCAAGTTCACTGATTAGGGCTTGTAGAAGGCCTTAATACAATGTCACAGATTGTCCCTTTTGAACTCGGACTTGTCCTACCAGAGAGGTCTGAAGGTGACTTCTGCTGAAATTCCTTAGGTGCTTCTTAGAGATCGCAATATCTTAAGCTTGGGCTTGTCCTCACCTGGCCCTGATACCATGTAAATTTTGAGTTAAAATGTTGTTAACTTAGGTTAGTTACATCATTTTCCCATTAATCCATTAGAAATCTCATTAATCATAAGTGTAACTAATGAAATAACATAAGCAATAAAAGCTAAAGACAAGCCAAGACAGAAGAACACACGAATATGGCTCAAGCCAAGGAAAAAACCCAATATGGGGCAAACCCTTATCAATTATTCTTATCATTAATGTCAAATTTTCAGCAGAGAGACATGATAAAATACTTCAAAGTCAAAATGAATTTCAAATGAAAAGTTTTAATACCATTTCCCTTAGACAAGAGGATGGTTCCAACAAGGCTGCAAATTTGATGTTTGGTGTAGTCTCCAAGGACTTGTGTCTTCTCTACAATTAGGGTAGGACTAACTAGGGCATAAACATAGTTAGTAACTACCCCATTCACAACCTTAAATACCTTTACTAAACTGCAGATTACCTTCAACCAGTCCCTTCAAATTCTGGTAGCCCATAAGCCTTCTTCTAGGCTTCAAAACCAATTACACAGCCTCATGATAAAGCATCCCTGACTGTGGCTTTCTTGCTATAGGTTCTTGACCTCCAGGATAGGGTTCTCAAGCCCTGTGGCCTAGTTGTAGGTGACCCAAACTAGTGCAGATGTCTTCAAGGATAATGACACCTTCACAACAATCCCAAACCGTCATCAAAATCACCCTTAACAGGTGCAGCTTCTATATACTTGAACTCAGACCTGTGATGATCATAGAATATTAGATGGAAGTGATTCATATTTTGAGGATTTTTAGTTCCTGGGCTTCTATCTATGTTAAAATATTTGGTTGTGGCTATACAAGAAGCAGACAAGTGCCTGCGAGGATCTAGCAAGGGAAGAAAGGAAGCATGCAAGTGATTTGCAAATATTTGCTTCAAAAATTGAGTATGGAGTAGGGACAGAACATGGTCAAAATGCATAATTTACAAAGGTGGTTGCTGATGATTTTGATGGTGCATGTGTTAAAATGGACAAGGACATTTTTGCAATAGAAATTAAGAATTATAAAAACATGGAAGAAATTGCACAACCACCTGCATTATTGAAAGATAATCTATCACACAAAGAAAACTGTCCAAATCAACAAATAAGAAGAGAAGGTAGCAGGCGTATATCTACTTTAAGACCTTTCATCATTATCCCAAATTCATGTGGATCAAATTTGAATTCACAGGGGGTCCCAGTTACATGAAAAATGTGGAAGAATTTTTTGCAGCTTTTGAATGTTAGAAGACTGCAAAAAGAATAATGAGAAAATGGAGGGGAGAAAAATCACTCATTTGTTGCAATTCTCTTAAGACACAGGTAAGGTGACAAGGGAAAAACAGTAAAATAATGCTTAGGAAATATGATGTGAATCTACTTGGGAACACTGGAAAATTTATGGGATTAGATGAAGAAAAACTGGTGATATAGGAAGAATAATGCCCAGTGTCTACTTTCACTAGTTCTGAAGGACAAGCTTGTGAATTGATAAACGAAGCTGGTGGAAATATATAATCTCTTCTTGAGAGTGTTGTTAATGAACTTTAGTCCCAAAAGGATACTTATTTGGATAGAAACTCGCAGAGAGCTATGCACACTCACAATCAACATAATCTGGCACATTGTGCCGATGATCTCCAACTAGATCCATTTCAGAAAAATGAATCATTTTTACATTTGAAATTGAAGAAACAGTCAAGCTTCCCTCGAAAAACTTGTTGTCATCCTTTGACAATTCCCTGGGAAGTTCTTTTCAACAAGATTTACATTTTATGGGCAGAGATGTGCTAAAAAGTTAAAACAGGTGAGACAATTGTTGAGAATTAAGAATGCCCATATGTCTATTAAACAGCTTGGTTTGGAAAATTTTCATATATAATTGGTGATCTTCTTGCTGGCGATTACTATATTCACTTAGTAGAGATCATATTCACAAAATTCCTATCTGGGATGTGAGGTTTTAATGCCTTTATACAATAGGATAAGATTCTTTCTGAGCTTGACATATATGCTCGGGTTGGTTCAAACACTCCACTTATTTTGATGGATACCCCGACACAAGTTATTGATGGAGGAAATTTAACTCTTAAATCTGAAGGAGTCATTGGTAGCCCTATTGTATGTGCTAGCTACATTAGAAAGGACATTATTTTCCTTTTTTTTCCTCCTGTACTATAACTTCAGTTGAAATGATCTGAATATGATTTCCTGCAACATACAATGATCTAGATAAATGACCAATATGAATTTCCACTTAAAATTGACTTGGACAGGGACAACGATGAATATATTTCTCCAAATGTAGGTGAATTTTTGAAGTTTTTGGATGTATCTTTTGATGAAAACACATTACCAACTACATATGGTGAACTTCGACATCCTCTTGGAAAGCATTGTTTAAAGATAGTGGACTTCATTACAGTCCCAATAAGGATGGGCGGTGAAGTTTCTTAGCAGGAATTTGCCAAGTTGGGTGCTATTCAAATTATTATACATCTGCTTTTTTATTATCCTTTTAACAATTCCTTGCATCATCAAGTGGAGAGAATCATAGTGTCATGCTTAGAGAACAACAATAAATCTCCTATCAAGCATCTCCTTTAGGATTGTAACTTAATTGGAACTTTTTTGGCAATAGAAAGAAATTCCATTGTTCTTGTTGATTAGAATAAGGCAACAATATCTTACCCAGGAAAAGTTGCACCAATAATATGGAACATTGGTCACTTTACACTAATTTCAAACAATCTTACTCAATTGGGAATAAATTATATCTTGATACAGTCATTGTTGCGGAGAAATGACGAGTGGACTAATTGGGAAAAAAATGTTCCTTCAAAATGTAATGTAGTGGGGAACATTGTCCAGTGGACATGCAGATGATCAACAATACACAAACAGACTATAGCTGGTGATGAAGATGATTTTTCGTGGCAGAGATTATGATAAGTCAACAATGGCCAATAACCTGAATCAAGTATTCTGATATGGAATGTTTCACAAGGAATATGGGGAAGAGGCTCGTGGAGGCATTGGTAGAGACAATGAGGATGCCTTCTTTGATGATGAGTCAATAGAAGTGGTTGTCTTCTCTCTTATAATGGGCAGAAAATAGGACGGTGTGATGCTGAGAGAAACGATGTTCACCAATACAAATTGGTTTTCCCTTCAAAATGACAGGCATACTAACTGGTCAGTGCCGACCTCTCTTTTTTTGTCATCTCCCAGAGTAGAGGATGGTAAAAAAAAAAACATAACAACATCAACTAATACTGGTGGTAATAGTATCAGTAACGATGAAATTGTGTTAAAAGATGATGGGAAGTTGGTAGATACAAAAGGAATACCAGTGCCAAACATGAACTTAGGACAAATGGAGTCTAAGGATATTTAGAGAGTTGGAATATATGTGAATGGTGATGAGAGATAATGATATTACAACATGCTAGGATATATCTATGAATGTTGTTCCAGATTGTAGAAAATTAACTAGAGGGCCCTTCCAAGGGTGCTCCATGTACATATGCATGGCAACAAAGACATGACCTTTCTATAAACTAGGATCTACCCTACCTTTCACTTAGATGATAGCAATAAATTATCCAGTTTAATAACAAGAATCAGAAAGGAAAAAGCATATGAAACACCTCAACAGACATCCTTGTTTAGATGGCAGATTTTCCCCTTTAATCAAAGCCCTTTACAGTAGAATTTAAGTGTAATTTCTAGTCAATAAAAACAACAATATGGATTGTAGCCCCTATTGATGTGGCATGCCTCCACATATTTGCTTGTGCCTAGGGAGATGTGAATTGTTCTCTCAAGAAAAAAAATATGCATGAAACTGTCTGGATAAATGCTTCAAAAGGTGCCCCCAAATATGTGATGTAAAACCTCAAAAGTGCCCCCAAATATGTGATGTAACACCTGAAAGTGCCCCCAAATATGTGAAGTAACACCTCAAAAGTCCCCCAAATATGTGAAGTAACACTTCAAAAGATGTTTCATAATAAAGAAAAGGTATAAAGAGCAAAAAAAATGGTTATCAAGCCAACCTCCTGCATATGGAGCCCGCTTGGGTAGGTCTTCAACGTGGATCAAGGCCTCATAAAACATGAGGGGTAAGAGGCTGAATTAAAATAACAGTAGGAAGAACCTGGCCAGTCTAGGATCTAGAAGATTACATTTATTATTGGAAAGGAAATGTGTCATGAGGTGAAGGAGATCTTGGTAGGCCTGGGCAATGATCTTTGTGACTTGTATGTCTATGTCATGGATTTTCTAAGTGGATTTATTTTTTAAAGGAAATGGTAACGTAGGTTTTACTAAGCACTTTGATATTGATACTCAATAAATTAGACTCCTCATTGATAAACTGGGAAGATCTGGCAAGAATCTACATTCAGTAATTCATTGGATTAATACTTGCATATTCAACGAGAAGCATTCTTTTTGGAGTTTTAATACATGATAGGCAATATTTCAAGCATATTTACATTGAGAAATATGAATTATAGATGTACATAATTCCATATAGCTCAATTTGTATGGATGGATAGACAGTGTCCAAATTTGAATGTGGATGGTGTGGTACTGCAATACTGATTTTGGATTTTATCGCCTCGGTTGGTATTGTAAGTCATAGTTGGACTCTACCATCTTGTGACAGAGTCTAGCATGATGAAATACTGGAAAAGCTAGTTTTTCCTTTATTTTTTGGTGAAACAAGAAGAAACTGGGAATCTATGGTTAGCTTGATTTCTTTATGTGGAACATTTTTCTCAAGGGGCAGAGGTAGCCAATATAAATTTGATACTTCTAGTATGGGATATCCTTAGTTTAATGTATTCATTATGTGTACTCAATTATGTTGTTTTATTTGTTTTTCAACTCACAATTCTATTCAAGGTGTATGTTGTATGGTTTGTCATCTACTTGTAGGTACATGGAAAGCACTTAATTGCATACTAGATTCTAGTGATATAATCATATTGTTAAAACCAAGTCCCCAAGGTATGCAAATTATTTATTCTCACAATTTTCAAATTATAATTTTGAACCCTATGAGGTATCCCAAGCTAAAATGCATGGTATTCAAATGTCTCTTATTAAAATTCGGAATAATAAAATCAGGGCTCTGGCTTTGACAGGATGAGTAGCTAAAACACAAATGTTAGAAATACAAATTTGCATAAAGATACAGTGCCCGGTGGTTGATGAATTTTCCTTTGCAATCTCGATCTCTCTCTGTGTAGCTTGTAAGAAAACCCAAAATTGAATAGTGTTGAAAGAAAAAGAAAAAATCACAGCAATAAACCCCAGACAAAGAGACCCTAATTCCTCACTGTCGTCAGAGAAACAACAAGAACTTTGATATTCATGAAAAGATTAATTATTCGGGCACTTGCACTAGATGTCAACTCCATCTCCATCCCAACAATGATGATTGCAAACCATTCTCATAAAGCTCTGCAATACGACTCAATCATAGTGTCAAATCCAAATTGGGCATTTCAATATGAACGAACTAAAACAGAGAAAGGAGAAAATGTGGAGAAAATGTGTCCAAAATGCATTGTAACAATGAAACTAAGTTTCTAGGAAAAGAGCAAAGGATTTAAGAAATAAAAATGCAGCAGTTTACTGAGGCAAGTGGTTTAAGAAAACCAATATGAATATCACAACCTTTTTGTAGCAGTTCTTTGCGTAGATTATAAAACAAGAAAGTTGCTTATAAAACACAACGTTGGAAAGAAAAAAATTGCATGCAGTGCCAAAAGCCCAGGATACTCGTTCATACTCATTTCGATAGCACAAGCAACAACGCTACTCGACTGACCTTAGCACACGAGACTTGGATTATGCTTTGAGAGCTGGAATCGCTACTCGAATGACCTTAGCACAGGAGACTTGGATTATGCTTTGAGAACTGGAACCTGGCAGGATAATGAGTTACCACAAATTTCAACCAATTGATGAGATGTAATTTATGAATTTACCTTTTAAATCGTGGTTCGAGGGTAATCTCAGTCTCTATGTCTGCCCCATCACTCCCTTCAATCAACCCTCAATAACCAAGACATACCTGTAGCATTACAGAAGGAATCCAAGATGTCTCTGAATGCATTTACATCGCTGAGTGAGTCATCCAAGAAGATAAATACATGAATAGTAGATGTGTGAGAAGTGTATATCCTCTGCCTATTTTATGAAAATTTTCATTAATTCTGAAAATCTCCATAACTCCCTCCTCCCGCCTGTGTTATGAAAATATTCATTAATTCTGAAAATCTCCATCTCCATTACTCCCTTCTCCCGCCTATTTTATGAAAATCTTCATTAATCTTGAAATTCTCCATGACTTCCTCCTCCCACCCATTTTATGTCAAAGCCAAATTTAGGTCAAGAATATATTTTCATAGTGTCATATTTCTATTATTAAATTTTTTTATTTTAAATGAAGAGGATTACATTTTTTCCCCAGTTTCCCTTTTAAGAAAATTTTAACTAATTTTTTAATAATTTCTAAAAATTTAATAATTGTTTTTTTAATATTTTATATTAAAAATAAATAAATTATTCACTATTTCTTAATAATACTTTATATTAAAAATTAATTGTGTTATAATTTTTTAAAGCTATGTTAAAAAACTAATTGTGTGTGGATAATTTATAATCGGTGTATTTATTATTGTAAAGTCTAATTCAAAAAATATTTAAGTTGAGATAAAATAATTTTAATGGAGTAGGTGAAAACCCTAAGGTGCAATAAACCCTAGTTTGTTGGTAGACTCCATGGGAGCTTGTCTGCACGCAAGACTGGAATGATAGTGTATCAGGGCAGAGGTTATAGGCTTATTTCGGCGATGAGAGTTTCAGGGGATGATTTTGCCACAAGGTTGGGGAGTTTTTTTATTACTCGCCATACTAACAAGACTACTCGGAGCTCAATAATTGATTTTACAAGGTGGTATGTCGCCAAGGGTCACGGGATTAACTGCCATAGCTTGGCAGTTTCGCGCTTTGGAATTTCATTAACGGTTCTGACAACCCGACAGATGGTTATTATTATTACACTTGATTTCTCTAGACCCCAGTGGATACGAGAGACGGTCGCAGCAGTTGAGCCAACTCCTTAGAACAGACAAGGTTTTCTGCGGCAAGGAGAAGGCGCTCTCGGAATGAAGTTGAATGCTCGAAATGGAGAGATGATTGAGGATGAGCTGAACTACTCATCTGACAACTTGGAACCATCTCAGATTTTGGCTAGGTTAACACCTCAGCAGACAGGTCAAACGACTCAGGGAGATGACCTCGTAGGAAAATAATAAGTGGATATGGAGATTGGTGACTCATGACATACTCCATATGCCTTATCAGAATCCTTCCCAGTAGCTGAGGCGGTTCACTCGGAACCCTTCTTGGTGGCACTTGCCTCTCCATCATATTTTATCCCCTCGTTGTTGGTTCTCAAACTATGGGAGCAACAAGCCCAAGTCACACTGAATGTTTTGGGTCTAATAATGAATGATTTGGGGGCTAATGACAGAAACTTGGAGGCATCTTTTGGTTTCAAAAATTTAGGCATCAATCATTCATAGGATGAACTAACACACACAACCAATTTAGGGGAGCCCCCTTTTCTGGCAGCATCGGATTGTTTTGAGGGCATCACTCATTTGGTTCCACCTCTAGAGGACATCAGAACGTCAGACTCGGACGACACACCAGAAGGAGAAGGGCACATCCAGGACTTGAGTTTTCAGACACTGGTTGCTAGAGGGAGATCAGGTGGATGTGCAATGGGATTCAAAAAAATTACTATCAAAGTGGGTAACTGGTGGGGCAGAGAAGGGATACTAGGGGCCGACATCACTATAATTGGACTTGACATGCCCATCTGCATGATAAATGTTTACGTCCCTTGCCACAACAAGGAGGATTTTTGGGACAAGTGGATGGCCACTACCATCATGAATGGGGAACACATTATCATGGGAGGAGATTTCAACTTCTCCATTGGACTTGTTGAATCTTGGGGGTCGAACATTGTTCCATACCCCTTGTCGATATACTTTGAGAATCTGATTGATGATGCTTACATGTTAGATTTGGCCATGCCCAAAAAAATCCCCACTTGAAGAAACAAAAGAACTGGGGAGGCTGCTCTAGGTAGAAGACTAGACTGCTTCCTGATCAAAACTAGGTTCGATGACATGATTGACAAGGCCAGACAATGGGTGGGGTTGGGAGGATCCATTAGGAGAATTTTGAGCTCTAAAATGGGCCTCCTAAGAAAAATATACAACCAAAATAAACTTTGTAAGAACCAATAGGATTCAGGATGATGATGTCAACCATGGGGGATGATTCACCATTTTTTAAGTAAAAGGGTAAAAAAATAATAAAATAATAAAATAATAAAACTACTTTTTCAACTCATCTTTTCAAATTATCTCCCAAATTTTTTACTCAAATTTCAAGTAGAAGTACTCGTTGGATGAAACATTTAATTCCTCATCTAAGGAGTACCCATGTTGCATACTTTCGATGGACACTACTACGTGAAAAATGAGAAATACATGAAAAAAGCATGGTTGCAATCACGTTTTTCATGTATTTCTCATTTTTCGTGTAGTGAGGTCCATCGAAAGTATGCAACATGGGTACTCCTTGGATGAGGAATTAAATTTTGCATCCAACGAATACTCCTGCTCAAAATTTGAGTAAAAAATTTGGGAGATAAGTTGAAAATACGAGTTGAAAAAGTAGTTTTTTCTTTTTTCCCTCTAAAATTTGATGATGTCATCAAATCTTATTTGATTTTTTCCACTATTATTTTATAATTTCCTTAGGAGGCCCATTTTAGACCTCAAAGTTCCCCTAATTCTTAGATCACTCCCCCATATACTTTCAAACCAAACTCCCCCTTTAAATTCAACTCTATCTGGATGGAGGATCTAGAATTCCACCTTATGGTCAAAAGAGCATGGATTCACTGTGATCAGATACCTAACTCTGAGCCTGCCCGTGTACTCTACTGCAACTTGTCAAGATTAAAATGCTTAACTATAAGATGGGCCAAACAGAAGAAAAAACATGAAGAAGAGACATTAAAAAAGATTGAGAGTGAGTTAGAGAATTTGATGGGATCGGATGGCATTGGCTTCCAGTAGACTGAGGCCAAGGATCATCTCATACAAATGGAAATGGAGAAACCCAAATTGTTAAGGAAATAGGAGGAAGAGTGGAGACTCAAAAGCAAGGCCATTTGGATCAAAGTGGGAGATGAAAACACAAAATTCTTCCAGCAATGTGCAAACGGCGGAAGGAATATTAATATTATCTAGGAACTAAGGGACCAGGCTGGAAGGGTATTAATACTCTACCTTTTTGTATGTCTATAGTCCACAGTCCTCCAAATACACTATAAGGTAGATACTTTTTCAAAAGTTTGCTAATGGTAGTTTCTACTACGTGTATGGTATTACTGGTGGACGCATGATCCTCCAAGTTAGATGATGAAATGAAGGGCTTCCAATGTAGTATCTTATGTACTACCTTCTTCTATCAATAGAAATACATTGACAAATTTTACAACAACAAGAAAAACCTCTTTCACTCTAGTAGTGTTATATCCTTTTTTACAATAAATGTTATGACTTAGCTAACCTTTCATCGTTTAATTTTCAATTTTTGGATATTTGGTGGTCTATTATTGATGAAAAACCAGATGGAGATTATTTTTCAAGCATTTTGGGTCTCATTTCAAGGTACATAACACTAACATCATTTTCCATGTCACTGGTCCTGTCAGTGTCCCTGTCAAATGTTAGGTTGATTTTTGTAGTCATTTGTGACAAACCAACCTCTAAAATCTCTGGCAACTAGTAGCTTCAAAACATGCATGAAACCTAGCAAAAAAGGACTATGCAGCACCTGCGGAGCACACTTTTTTTTGGGTATATCTCCCAAACCGTAACATATTGTTTTTTGGTATATCTCCCTTTATTCATTATATAGGAAAAATATCATATTAGTGTAATAGGAAGTTGCATACAAAACATGTTCGATCCATGGAGAGGATCAACCCAAACTGGAAAAGTATAAACATCATGGTTATTTACATCCTTTTAAAAAATGATAAAAGGAAAATTTCCAAGGATACTTACCTTAATCCAAAAGAAAAACATATTTGAAACAATATGTATCTTCGAACCTCATCCATCCTCAGTAAAGAAAATAGAAACAACAGAAAATCATAAGTGTTGCCAGTGAACTGACAGTGTTGCACAGCAACTGGGTAGCACAAAGTCATATTTCCTTTATGGCTGCCACATGTTCGATGAAATATGGGTTGAGATGGCATCTTGATGTATGAAAAACTAACCTCTAAAATATTTGATAGCTTGGAGCTTTAAAACATGGGTGAAACTTAGTATGAAAGGACTGCGCAGCACTTGCGCAACGCCTGCGTAGCACACTTTGTTTTGGGTATATCTCCCAACCGTAACATATATTTTTTTGGTTACATCTCCATTTATTCATTATATAGGCAAAATACCAGTGTAATAGGAAGTTTCATACAAAACATGTTTGATCCATTGAGAGGATCAACACAAACTAGAAAATTATAAACATCATGGTTGTTTACATCCTTCTAGAAAATGATAAAAAGGAAAATATCCTAAGATACTTTCCTTCATCCAAAATAAAAACATATTTGAAATAGTGTGTATCTTCGAACCTCATCCATCCTCAATAAAGAAAATAGAAACAACAGAAAATCATAAAAGCTACCAGTGAACTGACAGTGTTGCGCAACAACTCGGTAGAACAAAGTTATATTTCCTTTATGGCTGACACCTGTTTGATAAAAAATGGGTTGATATGGAATCCTGATGTATGAAAAACTAACCTCTAAAATATCTAATAGCTCACATCTCGAAAACATGCATGAAACTTAGTAGGCAAGGACTGCACAACACCTGCGCAATGCCTGCGCAACACACTTTGTTTTGGGTATATCTTCCAAACCGTAACATATTTTTTTTGGGTATATCTCCCTTTATTCATTATATAGGAAAAATATTAGTGTAATAGGTAGTTGCATACAAAACATGTTCGAACCGTGGAGAGGATGAACACAAACTGGAAAAGTATAAACATCATGGTTGTTTACATCCTTTTAAAAAATGATAAAAGGAAAATTTCCTAAGATACTTTCCTTCATCCAAAAGAAAAACATATTTGAAATAGTGTGTATCTTTGAACCTCATCCATCCTCATTAAAGAAAATGGAAACAACAGAAAATCATAAAATCTACCAGTGAATCGAAAGTGTTGTGCAGCAACTGGGTAGAACAAAGTCATCTTTCCTTTATGGCTGACACTTGTTCGATGAAATATGGGTTGAGATGGCATCCTGATAAAAGGAAAATTTCTTAAGATACTTGCCTTCATCCAAAATAAAAACATATTTGAAACAGTGTATATCTTCGAACCTAAAATATCCTTAGTAAAGAAAATAGAAACAAAAAAAAATCATAAAAGCTACCAGTGAACTGATAGTGTTGCAGCAACTGGGTAGTAAAAATTCATCTTTCCTTTATGGCTGACACCTGTTCGATGAAATATGGGTTGATATGGCATCTTGATGTATGAAAAACCAACCTCTAAAATCTCTTACAGCTGGCAGCTCGAAAACATGCGTGAGACTCAGTAGGCAAGGACAACGCAACACACTTTTTTTTGGGTATATCTCCCAAACCATAACATATATTTTTTTGGTATAAATCCATTTATTCATTATATGGGAAAAATACTAATGTAATAGGAATTTGCATACAAAACATGTTCGATCGATGGAGAGGATCAACAAAAACTGGAAAAGTATAAACATCATGGTTGTTTACATCCCTTTAAAAAATGATAAAAGGATATTTTCCTAGGATATTTTCCTTCATCCAAAAGAAAAACATATTTGAAATAGAGTGTATCTTCAAACATCATCCATGCTTAGTAAATAAAATAGAAACAACAAAAAATCATAAAAGCCGCCAGTGAACTGACAGTGTTGTGCAGCAACTGAGTAGCACAAAGTCATATTTCCTTTACGGCTGACACCTATTCCATGAAAGATGGGTTGAGATGACATCTTGATGTAGAAAAACCAACATCTAAAATATCTGACAGCTGGCAGCTCCAAAACATGTGTGAAACTCAGTGGGTAATGATTGCGCAACACACTTTGTTTTGGGTATATCTCCCAAACTGTAACATATTTTTCTTGGTATATCTCCCTTTATTCATTATATATGCAAAATATCATAGTGTTCAATCCAGGTGATGCCAATGTACCTCTTCTCGATTCTCGCGGCCTCGAAGTCAATCATCAAGAAAATAAGGGGAATCCAGAGAAACTTCCTCTAGGGTAGTACTGAGAATAAGCATAGATGGGTATTGGTTGACTGGAAAATATTTTTCCTCCCCAAGGAGCGGGTGATATGGGGCTCAGAGACCCAGAAGTCAGTAACCAGGTACTGGACTAGTAAATATTCCAGATGTTGGAACAGACAAAACCTGATTTGACTCAACGAGGAACCCCCAGGATCAATAATATGGAGGGCGGCTAATGCCAACCGTAACATAGTCAAAGAGCATAGCTTTTGGGAGACAGGGGACGGTGGCTAGGCCAATTTCTTTAGGGATGCCTGGAAAAAATTTTCGAACAACCAAGGGCTGGTGGAAATGCCAGACCTCCAAGAATAGTTGTAAGAGGAAGGCCTTACCAAGGTTAAGGATTTTTGGGACGTTGATGTTAAAGGAAACCCATATTTATGTTTTCAATATGGTCAAGAAAATATCTAGAGAGTGCATATCCACTGCTGCACCCCACCCACAGGTCCCATCCAAGCCTAATCTATGCACCATTCCCTACGTTAGCCCCCCTATGAAATTTTTGACAAGCAAATAGGGGGCTAAATCATTTTTGAAGTCTTCAAGGAATGCATTTCCTCTGAAAACACAGTCTCCTTGAAGCCTCTTCGTATCTTTTATCCTTTGACAGTATCCCTCTGCTGATTCCCCTTTTAAAGCCTCTCTGTCATATGAAGAAATGCCCAAAGGCTTCCTTTTCCCTTTTATATCCCCTCATTTAGCCTCTTTTCATCCCCTTGTCTTCCCCTTTTATTTCCCTTCTTACCCTTCAGTTTCCCCCAAAATCCCCTTTAATTTCCTCCCCTAACCTTTGTTGGCCTTTTCTCCCCTTTATTCCTCTATCGTTCCCCTTCAAACCCCTTAAAATCCATTAAGATGGGCTAAAAACCCATTTCCGACCTTATTATAAGGCCTAGCCCCTTTCCGCCAGCCCCTTTCAAACCACTTCCCCACGTGACCCTTCCCCAAGACCAAGCGCTTAAGCCATGGGGGCCAATCGCAATCGGAAGCCAGGCGGGTGCGAAAATCCTTTGTAACAATGAAAAAACCCGATGTGATTGTTTTATTATGATAAGTCCCGCGATCTGTTCCCCACCGTTGATTCCCCCGCTGATCCAACGGACAACGGTCAATCGCAACCCTTGTCTGATCGCAATCGCAGCTCCCAGTGGTGCAGCCCCGATTGAGATCTCCCGATCAAATCTCAGTCGTCCATCCTCCCGCAGATCCGACGGCCATCGCAACTCCCGATTCCCCGATCGCACTGCCCCTCTGATTACACCTCCGCCGTTGATCTGGACCCGAGATCAACGGTTATCGCACAATCGCATCGTCATTTCGCCGCCCCTCTGCTCTCCCTCCGATTGAACGTGAACCGTTGATCCCTCCGCCAGATCGGACGGCCTGCATTCAATCGCAAATCTTTCCTCCCCCTCCCGATTCAATCCTGTCCATCCATCCTCCCGCTGATCCAACGGTCAGCACTCAATCGTGCCCTAACCTCCGATCGCAATCACAACCCCTTCCCTCCGTCCTCCGATTTGATCTCGTTCGTCCGTTTGTTTTATGATCCAACGGCTATTGCTCTCCCCTGTCGATCGCAATCGGAAGTTTGTGAGTGTCTCCCTTTTGTGCCCCTTGCGATTGCGATCCTCCGATTGCATCTCCACCGTCCGTCTCCTCCCGGATCCGACGGTTCTCGTTTAATCACCCTCCACCTCCGTTGGGTCCCACCTCGTACGATCTTCCTACCGCATTTCATTGCGTTTCATGCATTTACTTTGTATTGCCTCCATTATTCGAACCTTTGTGTTTTACATTAAGGTTTAGTGATTCGCCCTCCACCATGGCCGGGTCCCGCTTCCACAGCTCCGCACCATTGTGTCCGTTGTTTCCACTGTTTCTTCACCATTCCGCCACTGTTCCTCCGCCTTCGCAGCAATTCCTCCGCCACCACTGCTCGGGCTCTATAATAAGTTTATTTCATTATGCAGAGGTCACATAGAGGTTTTCTCAGCATTGCCAGCAGACCATGCAGAGGGATTCAAAGGGGGTTAATGATTTCTATTGACATAATCAACGTTAACCCCGCATTCAAAGGATTGAAGCTCAGTTCGAAGACTAAGAGCGCACCAGCAGGTCATAACTGCGCCACCTAATAGCAGAGTACTCTTCTCCAGATGTGCACCTTCCTACAAAAAGATCTCCATATCTCCTCGAGCCCATAAGCAATTAAATACATAGACAGGAGCTTCATTAAAGACTGTTTGAGAAGCAGTAATGGAGGTATGGAGAAATCGCGGACTTCCATCCATGTCATTTATTTCAGTATGGCAGCACAAAGCTCCAGACACCGTAAGGATTTAAAGAATGTATCAGAGGTCAAAATCGACCTGACAGAGATCTCCAAACCAGTCTCAGAGTACCTACAGTGTTGCAGATAGCCATTAAGCAGTGTGGGCGTGGACACTTCCGCCATTCTGTCTTAATGAGTCTCAATTTAATTGTTCATCTACCTCTGCTTCTTCCTCTTCTCCTATAAAGATCCCCGAGAACATAATGTAAAGGTTGTTGTCGGTTGCCCGGTTGTTGTTGCCTTGCTGGGCATCTGCTGTTAGAGGGATTCAGTTTGACTGTTAGAACAGCCTTGGGAGGAAGTTGCAGAGTAGTTTGTATGTAATAGGCTGGGAGGAGAAGTTGGGACTGTATTAGCCATCGAGCCATATTGTACATGACTGGTTTTGCATCAATTAATCAAAGCACATTTCACAGGATCCTGGTCTATTACTATTGGTGATGTTTTCCTTAACTCTGTTATTTACATTTTCATACTGTTTCATGTTCTGCTAGTAGGCATCAGAATAATGGTATAGGATTCACCCGTGTTAGGTGCCCTATGCTGTCTGCTCTCCCTACCTTTATGTTTTCTGCTTCATGTGTATCTAAGAGTAAATTCGTGGAGTTTAACCAGTGTAGCGGATGTTATTGCCTGCTGGCTGATGTATGAACTTGGGGGTTTGCTTCTTAGATGTTTCTTTGTAATCTTATCTCTATTTTTCCCTTGGAGTTGCTAAAGCAGACCTGGATTTAAATGACCTCTGGTCTGATCTATAAGCAGCCCCATTGTCTCTCTGAGAGTCGCCTTTGAGTATGTCCAAGCAGGTCTGGAGTTAAATGACCTCTGACCTGATCTATAGACAGAAATTCGGTTGCTTTCCTTCTTCCACTTTCTCTCCTTAATGTTCCACTCCACCATCTGCCTAAAATATCCTTTAGTGTAGATGACTTTCCCTTTGAAGGCCTTGGCTAGTGGATGCAAGTAATTTCCTTTTATGACTCCATAGCCCAATGGATGGCACGGTCTTGGCCCATCCTCTTTGCTGAAACAGCCTGTTGTTTTGTTCCTTTCTTCCCATTGCTTTCCCAGTCCATGATCTCCTGACCAACCCAGCAACCCTTCAACCAAACCATTTAAAACCCCCCTCTATGCTTTATAACTAGCCTAATATCTCAATTCGAGCTTTAAAGACATATCATTCTTTGCTCTATTGGAGAGATCCCTCTCCGGGTCCAGGAGGGCTAGATCCTAGGGCCCCAAAGTGGTTATGATGTTGTCTCATCTTTTGGTCTTGCTAATCTGGCCAAAACATGGGAACCCCAACATAATGGCGACTCCACTGGGGACGAATCTGAGAGTCAAGAACCACTGATAGTTGGTCTATTTCCCATTGTCGTCACCAACATAATGGCGACTCCACTGGGGAACAGACCACTTTGCTTTTAGATTGGCTTCTCATTGCTGATGGTGGACAGCAGCCTGCCCCAAACAGTCAAATTCATCCACCTGGCGACTCCACACTCCATAATCCTAGAAGACTCCACTGGAGGAAGAACCTGAAAGATGGCCAGACCTCATGGAAGGGTAGAACATACTGGTTGGATTTGGTTTAAAGGATTCATTTTTTTTTTCTATCACTATGTTTTGTCCTACTTTAAGCCTAATCAAGTGTACAAAGATGAAACCCATGATGAGTATGGGAAAGATCTCAAGCCTCAGTCTTCAGACCGTGAGCAGACCTATACTCCTGTGAAAAACCTGGTGGAACAAGAAGCTCATGTTGTATCTCCCACTCTTCAAGAAGCTTCAAGCAGCCATGAGACTATTGTTACATCACCCACACCTACAAAGGTCATAGAAACATATAAGCCTCTGGTTTTACCTCTCTTCTTCCAACCCCTGCCTACAGAATTAATAAACCAGCTGCCTCATTTTGATGGGGAAAATAAAGGGTCCTCTGCTGAAGAACATGTTCAAAATCTGGAAGATTTACTTGAGCTGTATGAAATAGAAGAAGATGATGTGTGCATTAGGATGTTTGCTTTTTCGTTACAAGGAAATGTTAAGAGTTGGCTCAAAGGCCTTCCAGAAGCAAGCATTTTCTGCTTCCATTAGTTTTCTCAAGTTTTCCTCGATAGATGGGCGACCCCGAAGAATGCTCTCCTCATCCTAAAAGAATATCAAAATTTGAGAAGGCAGCCAGGAGAGACAGTGTAAGAGTTTTCAGCTAGGTTCAATAAGGTATATGATGCAATGCCTTCTAATATAAAACCACCTTTGGGATGGGCTTTATTGCACTATCCAAGTTCTTTTGACCCCGAGGTGGAATTCCATATAAGGAAAAAAGAGCCTTCGATCCTGGAGGAAATGCAGAATATAGCGATCACTGTCGAGTACAACGTAAAGTGCAGGGAGGAAAGATTAAGAGTAGCGAGGAAGGACCGAACAGAGAAAATAGCGCAGATCTCTTTAGAGAACAAGCTGGAAAGACTGATAGAGGCTGCCAGTTCCTTGCTGAAAGCAAAAGAGCAAGAAGATGAGGCTGAAACTAGAGAGGATGATTGGGAAAGACCTGCTCCTTGTCCCTAAGAAAGACAAATCAGTTCTCTGCAAGACAGAAGTCGCATGCCAAGCATGTATGATGAACCAGAGCTTGAGTCAGAAAATGAACTTGCAGACTGTTTTGAAGAAAGATTTGATGGGTGACAATACTTACAATTATGATTTCTCTGATGTGGATATGTCTGACGATGAGTTTTTACAAAGGGAAACCGAGCTTGCACGGCCATCATCAGAGGTCTCATGGGAGGAAGACTACGACCATCAACTTCAAGAAAATAATGAGCTAATGCCGGCCATCTATGATACTGATGGAGAGAGTGTTGAAAGCATGATAGCAGACGAAGATTCATTGAACCTTCTATCTGCTTTATATCCGAACATCAGTTATACTTGCCAAGAGGCCAACAACTCTTTAGCGCAGAGGACGAGGAGAAAAGAGATGAGGGAAGTCTTGAGCGGAACAAATATCCAGAGCCTTCTCCCGAAGGGATTAAGGTAATCAAAGAAGCCCCCGCTCAAGAATATGTTGATTTTTTCACAGAGTTTAGCCCGTTGCAGCAGAACCGACCTGTGGTACTAGAGGATGGCACTATTGAATATAATGAGCCCTCTATCTCAAGCTGCATTGAAGATGAGTGAGATCTCCTCCCCCGCAGGCGTCTCGGCCTTGATCCAGAGGAAGAGGAGGTACTCCTGGTTGATGCCCATATGCCAAATACTCCCAACCAGGAAGAGGAGGAGTGTGAATACAAGGGCCTCGCTACAGACGCAGTGATTGAAGCTGCCCAGGATGCAGACAGCCTATCAGTCATGGTAGGCTTTGAAGGAAAGAGTTTGCATCATGAGTTTGTTGACCCTGTGGCAGACTACATGGAGGCCCTGATTGGCTCAGCTTCACAAGAATCAATCTTTTACAAGAGCCAAACGCATTAGAATTGGTCACCGCTGCTGGTGGCCTCAGTTTTGAAGAACCACATGCCGAGCACCTTGTGGTTATCTCTGACAAGAAGTCAGTGCTCATATCCTTTTTTGCTATTATTAGACTGGCTGCATTGGCATTATTGTATCACTTAAAGCATCAGAGATTTCCAGTTAGGGTAGGGTAGGTAGGAAGAGCTCAATAAAGCTCAGCCTATGAGCAAGTAGATTAGTCGTTTAAATTTCTGTCTTAGAATATAGAGAAGAAACCTGCTAGACAGTCTAATCCTAGCAGGTAGTAGTGTAGGTAGAGAAACATATGAGACCAACAGTCTAATCTGGTCTCATGGAGCAATAAGGGTAGAAGTAGAATAGGTTTATTTTTTCCTGTTTGTAAAAATTAATGATGTAAAGGGTCTGCAAGTCCAAATGCACCCAAGAAGAAAAAATGTTAGGACTATAGTGTGTGTAGGTAGTTGTTTGGAAGAATTGTACTGCTGATATGTTGTCTTCACAGTTTGTGGCAGCTAATCAAAGAAAGAAATGGATGGTTCAAGCAGCAGGCATCTGGCCTACACCAAGAGATCATTTTCTAGTTTCTTGGCTCCTTCAAGAAGAAGCCATCCCCATGTGGAGCCACTGTTAGCCCCCCTATGAAATTTTTGACAAGCAAATAGGGGGCTAAATCATTTTTGAAGTCTTCAAGGAATGCATTTCCTCTGAAAACACAGTCTCCTTGAAGCCTCTTCGTGTCTTTTATCCTTTGACAGTATCCCCTCTGCTGATTCCCCTTTTAAAGCCTCTCTGTCATATGAAGAAATTCCCAAAAGCTTCCTTTTCCCTCTTATTTCCCCTCATTTAGCCTCTTTTCATCCCCCTTGTCTTCCCCTTTTATTTCCCTTCTTACCCTTCAATTTCCCCCAAAATCCCCTTTAATTTCCTCCCCTAACCTTTGTTGGCCTTTTCTCCCCTTTATTCCTCTATCATTCCCCTTCAAACCCCTTAAAATCCATTAAGATGGGCTAAAAACCCATTTCCGACCTTATTATAAGGCCTAGCCCCTTTCCGCCAGCCCCTTTCAAACCACTTCCCCACGTGACCCTTCCCCAAGACCAAGCGCTTAAGCCATGGGGGCCAATCGCAATCGGAAGCCGGGCAGGTGCGAAAATCCTTTGTAACAATGAAAAAACCCGATGCGATTGTTTTATTACGATAAGTCCCACGATCTGTTCCCCACTGTTGATTCCCCCGCTGATCCAATGGACAGCGCTCAATCGCAACCCCTGTCCGATTGCAATCGCAGCTCCCAGTGGTGCAGCCCCGATTGAGATCTCCCAATCAAATCTCAGCCGTCCATCCTCCCGCAGATCCGACGGCCATCGCAACTCTGGATTCCCTGATCGCACTGCCCCTCCAATTACACCTCCGTCGTTGATCTAGACCCGAGATCAACGGTTATCGCGCAATCGCATAGTCATTTCGCCGCCCCTCTGCTCTCCCTCCGATTGAACGTGAGCCGTTGATCCCTCCGCCAGATCGGACGGCCTGCATTCAATCGCAAGTCTTTCCTCCCCCTCTCGATTCAATCCTGTCCTTCCATCCTCCCGCTGATCCAACGGTCAGCGCTCAATCGCGCCCTAACCTCCGATCGCAATCGCAACCCCTTCCCTCCGTCCTCCGATTTGATCTCGTCCGTCCGTTTGTTTTATGATCCAACGGCTATCGCTCCCCCCTGTCGATCGCAATCGGAAGTTTGTGAGTGTCTCCCTTTTCTGCCCCTTGCGATTGCGATCCTCCGATTGCATCTCCGCCGTCCGTCTCCTCCCGGATCCGACGGTTCTCGTTTAATCGCCCTCCGCCTCCGTTGGGTCCCACCTCGTACGATCTTCCTACCGCATTTCATTGTGTTTCATGCATTTTCTTTGTATTGCCTCCATTATTCAAACCTTTGTGTTTTACATTAAGGTTTAGTGAATCGCCCTCCGCCATGGCCGGGTCCCGCTTCCACGGCTCCGCACCATTGTGTCCGTTGTTTCCACTGTTTCTTCACCATTCCGCCACCGTTCCTCCGCCTTCACAGCAATTCCTCTGCCACCACTACCCGGGCTCTGTAATAAGTTTATTTCATTATGCAGAGGTCACATAGAGGTTTTCTCAGCATTTCCAGCGGACCATGCAAAGGGATTCAAAGGGGGTTAATGATTTCTATTGACATAATCAACGTTAACCCCGCATTCAAAAGATTGAAGCTCAGTTCAAAGACTAAGAGCGCACGAGCAGGTCATAACTGCGCCACCTAACAGCTGAGTACTCTTCTCCAGATGTGCACCTTCCTACAAAAAGATCTCCATATCTCCTCGAGCCCATAAGCAATTAAATACACAGACAGGAGCTTCATTAAAGACTGTCTGAGCAGCAGTAATGGAGGTATGGAGAAATCGCGGACTTCCATCCATGTCATTTATTTCAGAATGATAGCACAAAGCTCCAGACACCGTAAGGATTTAAAGAATGTATCAGAGGTCAAAATCGACCTGACAGAGATCTCCGAACCAGTCTCAGAGTATCTACAGCGTTGCAGATAGCCATTAAGCAGTGTGGGCGTGGACACTTCCGCCATTCTGTCTTAATGAGTCTCAATTTAATTGTTCATCTACCTCTTCTTCTTCCTCTTCTCCTATAAAGATCCCTGAGAACATAATGTAAAGGTTGTTGTCGGTTGCCCGGTTGTTGTTGCCTTGCTGGGCATCTGCTGTTAGAGGGATTTAGTTTGACTGTTAGAACAGCCTTGGGAGGAAGTTGCAGAGTAGTTTGTATGTAATAGGCTGGGAGGAGAAGTTGGGACTGTATTAGCCATTGAGCCATATTGTACATGACTGGTTTTGCATCAATTAATCAAAGCACATTTCACAGGATCCTGGTCTATTATTATTGGTGATGTTTTTCTTAACTCTGTTATTTACATTTTCATACTGTTTCATGTTCTGCTGGTAGGCATCAGAATAATGGTATAGGATTCACCCGTGTAAGGTGCCCTATGCTGTTTGCTCTCCCTACCTTTATGTTTTCTGCTTCATGTGTATCTAAGAGTAAATTCGTGGAGTTTAACCAGTGCAGCGGATGTTATTGCCTGCTGGCTGATGTATGAACTTAGGGGTTTGCCACTTAGATGTTTCTTTGTCAAATCTATCTCTGTTTTTCCCTTGGAGTTGCTAAAGCAGACCTGGAGTTAAATGACCTCTGGTCCGATCTATAAGCAACCCCATTGTCTCTTTGAGGGCTGCCTTTGAGTATGTCCAAGCAGGTCTGGAGTTAAATGACCTCTGACCTGATCTATAGACAGAAATCTGGTTGTCTTTCCTTCTTTCACTTTCTCTCCTTAATTTTCCATTCCACCATCTGCCTAAAAGATCCTTTAGTGTAGATGACTTGCCCTTTGAAGGCCTTGGCTAGTGGATGCAAGTAATTCCCTTTCATGACTCCATAGCCCAATGGATGGCACTGTCTAGGCCTATCCTCTTTGCTGAAAGGTCCAGCTGCCTTGTTCCTTTTCTCCCACTTCTTTCTCAGTCCATGATCTCGTGACCAACCCAGCAACCCTTCAACCAAATTATTTAAAACCCCCCTCTGTGCTTCATAACTAGCCTAATATCTCAATTCGAGCTTCAAAGACAAATCATTCTTTGCTCTATTGGAGAGATCCCTCTCCGGGTCCAGGAGGGCTAGATCCTAGGGCCCCAAAGTGGTTCTGATGTTGTCTCATCTTTTGGTCTTGCCAATCTGGCCAAAACATGGGAACCCCAACACCCTACATACCATGACAGTCCTTGTTCAATGGTCTTAATCGAGGCCAGTGTGACTTTCCAAAAAATCGAAGCATTTTTCACTTTCTTTGCAGGGAGGCGCAACCATTCATCCATTGGAATAGGGTCTATGTATTTCCTTTTTATCATATATGTCCATAAGTTCTCCATGGTGATAAGACTCCATCCCGATTTTGCTACCAGAGAGAGGGTGAAAGATGGGAGCTCCTTTATTCGCCAACCTCCCTGGGCCTTTGGTCTCGCAACTTTATCACACGCCACCCACGACATTACAGGTTCATTCTTTGAGCTTGCCCATAGGAACCTGCTACAGAGTTTATTTATTTTAGAGATAATGCTTTTTGGGACATAATATAGGGCGACCTAGTACACCAGGATAGCCATAGCAATTGATGTTATCAACAAAAGCTTCCCTGCCCGAGATAGCCATTTGAAACTCCAGTGATTCATTCTGGTTTCAATTTTTGCCACAAGCCAGTGCCAGTCCTGTATTCTATAAGAATCCAGCTTTAGATGGAAACCTAGGTACTTGAAACTATCATGGAGAGATTTTACTTCAAAGGGTATAACTTTTGTGATTCTATCCTCTTCAGTTCGAGTGAACCCTTCCATGGTTATGGAGGATTTTTTACTATTGATGCTTAACCCTATAGCCTTTAGGAAGAGATCAAGCACTGATTTGATCCGTCTGATGTCTGCATTGCTTCCATTACTAAATAGAAGAATGTCATCTACAAAGAGCACATGTGTAATGGAAAGGTTGATTACTAATTCGATGCCTTTCAATTCACCTTTTCTTTTTGCATCATCAATCATATGACTGAGGCCTTCAGCTGCAAGGAGGAAGAGAAGAGGAGATAATGGGAATCCCTTGCGAACGCCCCTTTGAACTTAGAAAAAGGGAGTTGCAGCCCCATTGATGAGGATGGAAATACTAGTGGTGGTGATGCACCCCATCACCCAGTTGATAAAATCATTCCTGAAACCCAGATGGGTCAGGAGCAAGCTAAGATACATCCAACTTATTCTGTCATATGCCTTGGATAGGTCAATTTTCACAATGGCTCCTTTTTTCTTACTTCTCTTCAAGTTGTGTAGTGTTTCCTGAGCCACCCCCATCGCCTCATGTATTTGCATTCCATCTAGAAAGCCAAATTGTTCCAGAGAAATTTTTTTTGAAAGGAGACGAGTTGCAATCACCTTTGCAATGATTTTTTAAATGCATGTACAAAGAGAAATAGGTTTGAAGTTCTCAAAATATTTAGGTTCCTCCTTTTTGGGGATGAGGTCAAGGAACGTGGAATTGAAAGGTTGATGGATGGTACCCATGATCCTTGACTCTTCTACCACTATGAGAAGATCCTCTCCCAAATATTCAAAAAAATGTTGAAATAATTCCATCATCCATCCATCTGGCCCAAGGCTCTTATCAATCTGCATTGCCTTAAGAATCCCTTCCACCTCATATTTAGACACAGGATCCATTATACAATCATTCCCTTCTTCTTCAATATATCTGGGGAAGAACTGAGCCACTATGATCGCTTCAGCTATTCAGGGCTCCATTGGGGCTTTAACTAAGGAATTGAAATGTTTGCATCTCAGGTTCGAAAGGTCCTCGAAATTTCTAGCAATACTTCCTTCCTCTGTTTTCATCCCCTAGATGGTATTTATATTTTTTGTACCTTTAGCATAGTTCTGGAAGAACCTCGTATTTTCATCACCTGCTGACAACCAAATTTCCCTGCTTTTAAGACACCAAATTTCTTCATTTTCAAATAATATTTTCTTTCTTGTTGATTCAAGGCTCTTAACTCTATCCCTGATTTCAATTGAGCCATATCCCGCACCATCCATCTTCTCTAAGAAGACTAATTCTTCATTTATCAACCGCAAGGCTTCCTCCTCCCTGAGTTTTTTTGCTTTTGCCCATTCCAATGTAGCTTTTTTCATCCTCTTGAGATTGTCCATAAACAGTGAGCTCTTACTTTCATGTCTTGCCTCCTCTCCCTTCTCTCCCTTACTCTAGGTGACTTGGAACAATTGGTTGAACGACTCATCTTTGAGCCACGCTGAGTTGAACTTGAAAGGTTATCCAGGTTTCTTTTTTGGACCCTTAATTTCCAGAAGGATGAGCAGATGATTAGATATACCCCCTTCCCCCACCCAATGCTAAAATACAGAGGATCAAGCTACCATCTCTTCATTAATAAGGAAACAATCCATTTTCTTTGACACCCTATCCTCTCCCGCTCTTTTTTTCCTCCACGTGGGCCTGGGTTTGCTTAGGTTAGCATCCACCAATTGTAAGGAAACAATCTTGTTGAGGAAAAAATTAGTAAGGGGATCTGCTTGTGCAGAGGGGCCCCAGGTTTCAGATAAACCTAGGGAAAAATTCAGGTCCCCTCCCATAATGAGATTTGGGTTTCTTAGACATGACTTAGCAAATAACTTGTTCCATAAGGGGACCCTGTCCACACAAGGGCCATACACATTAAGGAGCAGGAGAGGGTGGCATAGATCATTTTAATAGACCTCCATTGCTAATGCATTTTCAAATCCCAGGAGGACATATCCTTCAATCTTCTAGATTTTATTCCCATCAACAGACCCCCTAAACTTCCAAGGGAATCTAGTGCCTAAAAGTACCAACCCGAAAACATCTTGGTCAAAGCTCCAACCACTTCCTCCCCCACGCCCAAAATCTCCTGAAGTATAAGACCATCCGGCTCATAAGACTTCATCAAAGCCCTAAGTGCTAGTTTTTTGGGTTGACTAGCAAAACCCCTACAATTGAACGAGAGGATAATCATCGGTAACCCAGGGAGGGGGTATGCACTACTCTAAGCACCCCTAACAAAGAAATTTGTTTCCCATCTGCAATGTCAATTTTAGCCCTAACCTGGGCTTTTTCTAGGTTGGACTTCCGACCCCTCGATTTCCTAGTGTCGATCGATATAGACTGAGGTCCCAGACCTCCAAATACCTCCTCAGGCATGGGCTTCTTCACTTTGGACCTTAAATTATAAGGGGGTTTTTCAGGAGGACAAGGCAGGGGGGGAGGCCCATGCTCCAGGATGATAGGAGCATCAGAGAGGAGATCAAGAATAGAGGTTATGATGATGTCCAAGGTCTTCAACACAGAGTTCATTTGCATAGATTCCATATGGATCGGCCTGGAAGTACCAGGCCTTGAAATAGAAAAAATTGAAGTAAACAAAGAGGTGCAAGGAGAGGAGGAAGAGTCCAGGATCCTATCCTCTTATTGAGGTGTCGAGGCCTCGGCTTCTTGAAGAGTGGAGGGAACTGGAGGCTGCTCCTCCTCTTGGACTATAGCAATAGGACTATTTGGTTCAGTCTACATGGCTTGAGGACCCTCTTCTGTCTTTTGTCTGCTTGCTCCTTCAACTCCTTCCATCAGTTCTCCATCATCTTCTCTAAGCTCCTCTACTTCTTGAGGCCCTTCTAGCATTCGGATCACCCTCTTCTTCTTCCTTCTCCTATGATGGCCTAATGGAAAATCCTTTGCCAAGTGGCCATATTTTTGGTAGCAGTGGCAGTGAAAGGGCATGTGTTCATAGTCGAGAATCTATGTAAACATTAGGTCCTCATACTTAAGATGGATCTCCTCTACTAGACATTATTTAGGATTTAGACTGACCAGAATTATTGCAGCACTCAGGTCCATGGTCTGAAGGTATGACTGATCTTCTTCCAAGAACTTCCCTAGAGTGTTCCCTATCGAACTAAAGGTCAATTCCGTCTAGAAGGGAACCAGCAGCCCTGGGAGTTTTACCCACACTGGGGTTTCCTCTATTTTCTCCCTTTGTCCATCAAACAGTGGATTCCACTTCCTGAATAAAATTGGTCTTTTCCAGAAAGTCAAATTCTTATTCATCACTCATTCCAATGGTTCCTTTTTTGAAAATTTAATCATAAACCATCCCTGAGCTAGGGTTTTTACTTCAAAAGGTCTCCTCAGTGCTTCTAACCATGCATTTTTTTTCCATTATGAGATGTAATTTGCTGAGTATTTCCTCCCTTTTACCCTTAGTTTCTGCAGCTTCCATAACTTCTTCTATAAGAATATCAACCCGAAGGACACAACATGAGCTCTCCTCCTTCTTTCTGATCAACTTAGCTTTATTTCTCTTATTTTTAGCAACCCCACTCCTAACTCCTTCCTCACCCTCCAATGGAATTTCGTGAGCATCTGGTCCTTCAGATTCAAGCGACCAAGGTCGCCCTTCTGATTCCTGATGGGGTTTCTCCCGAGAGGTACCCCCTTCTACTTGAAATCTAGTGACCCTGGTGTCTACCTGAACCTCCTCTCCCTTGTGAATTCTGTATCACTTCTCCTTCTCCTTGGCTTGAGAAGTAGGTTGAAACACACCCAAAGATCCCAACACTGGCAGCCGCAGAACACTAGGGTTTTGAAAAAAACACTTACTCACACCCGGCCAAGATCCTGTCACTTCAAAACCCTGGGTAAAATTCAAATCCTCAAGAAACCTGGTCCCCTTCCACTGAAAGGGAATTTTGTGGGTGATAGGTGCATCCAAACAGACTCCTCTGACCGAATCCTCATTTCTGTGGCTCTCTTCCAAGAATGCCTTAAGACCTACGTTACCCTAAATTCCACAGCTTGTTACAATATCTTATAACCCCCTCGAAAAAAACGAATTCTATAAATCTCTTGGCAGCAAGGTAGTCCACTTTTACCACTAACCCAAAGGTTTTCATTAACCATGGTTTCTGCAACAGTCAAACGAAAAAAAACCCCTCCGACGGCGCAAAATCTCCTTCAACCTCATGACTGCGTGCTTACACCACCGTAGGGCAACAGGTTTAGGGTTTGAAACAACATTGTCTTCCATCCTAAACCCTCTGCTACTCGTTCCTTGGCTTCACCTCCGATGTGCGACATGGACAACTGCAGAGATCCCAGGTGGTTGACGTACTCTGACGGCCAGATCATGTATATGCATACAATATTTTTCTATTTAAATGTTATTTAACATTAGAGAGTAAATGAATTATTTATAATGAAAGTAAATGAATTATATTAATAAGAATTATTTATAATTTTTATTTAGTTGAATTATTTAAATTTTATTTACCATTAGAGAGTAAATAAATTATTAATAAAAATTATTTATAATTATTATTTAATTAAATTATTTAAAACAAAAGGGTTATATTATATCCAACAAAAAAATGTAAATAAAACTTAAGAGATGTTCGGTTTGCTTGCTTCTAATGCCTGATTTCTGGGAATGGGGTTTCAATAGCCCCTGATTTCCAAGAATGGCACTGGGTTAGGGGTTATTTTGCGTTCATTCTTGGAAATCTCGAAAGTAGTGTTAAATTAGGGGTTTTCTAGCTTGTATAAATGGCTGATGATGGAGCTGGATCTCAAAAAAATCTAGGCCAATACGTGAAAGTGCCACCATAGCGGTTTCTTCTCTACGTACTGACGTTTTTGATCTAGCGGTTGTTTTGCGTGGTGACCAGGCGGTTTTGAAGAATAAAATCAACAAAAAGTTGTGACCAGGCAGCTGTGAAGAGACAAATTCGAACCCAAGTAACTCTATGCTCTCTTCTAACTGTATGTATTTAAAATTATTTACTTTGAATGGTTTTTAGTTAGCTTTAGGCATGGAAAAATGTGAAAAATGTGTTATCTAAGGTCAAATTCAAGCTGGAATATTGGAGTGCTAGATGGTTCACTCTTGCAGATCACATTGTTCTCATTAGGGCAATAAGTCTCCAGGAAGCTCATAAACCTCATCTTTGGTGGCAACATTTAAATCTGCATATTGAGCCAAATTATTATCAACACAATCAATTCTCATAGAAAGGTGTCGTTTTGTTGTCGTTATTGAAGTTTAAACTTTTTCAAGTTGTTTGTCAACATTTTCACATGCCTATGACAGGTTATGTATAGTAGCAAAAATCATATCAGAAAGCTTCCAAGTAACATAATATATCTTCAATAAAAAATCTCCATATTCTTACCAAAGACACCAAGTGAAATTGTACGCCATATAACCGGATCTTGTTTGAAAAACAATTACTTCATATACTTATGCAAGGATTTGTGGTGAAAATAATTTCTAATAGTGTCATTGATGAAGCACTTGGGAACCTTAGATTTATTACGGGTTTGGTTCCTGAAAACAACATCATCATCCCAAATCCTTTTCACATTAAAAGACGTAGGATTGAGCAATGGCTTGCCGCGTATCAACTCTACTTCTTTTAGTTATAATCCTCTTCTTTTTTTTACGCTCCATATGATTCTTCTCTTCAGCTCTTTCATTTCTTATCTGTTCTAATTCTGCCAATAAATTTGTTGTCTCGTACAGTAAACCATTATTACAATAAACCTCCAGTGGAGCATGCAAACTTGAAATTTGAATACTAATTTTTTGCATCTATCATTTTAGAAAATGTTTCTCTTTCTTTCTTAACAAAGCCACAATGCCCATATTCCAAAATCAAGAATTCATATGTAACTTGACTTGGCTCATAGCCTAAGCTAGTGATATTCTCGTAGACCAATTCTTCCTTTTTCATAAGCCTAGCCTTACCATAATTGGTGATCATTGAATTGAACATTGGTAAAGTAGGATCCTTTAACAGGAGCACACTCTTAAATACTTGTTCCATTTTGCTAAAATCTTAACGCTTTCCATAAGCATCTATAAGTAAATTGAAAGTAATGATATCTAGTTTAAATTTGTCTTTCTTCATATCAGCAAGAACCTGCTCCATTTCTGTGAGCATTCAATGTTTACCATAAGCATCCATCACACCGTTATAAGTATAAACATTTGTCCCTATCTCATTTGTTACAACATCCTTAAATAGTGCATTAACCTTATCCACCTGGTAGGTTTGAGAATAATCCCTAAGAAGAATGTTGTAGGTTACAAGGTTGGGTTGACATCTAACTTTGTCCTTCATTTTGTCAAAGTATCTGCAGGCTTTTGTGAGAGCCTTTTTGTTAAATTTAGGATTAACCTGTTTATGCATAATTCAACCATTTCATTAACCCATCATATATTTCATTATTCCATATTATTAATTTTAACCATTGACTGAAAACAAAATGTAGAAGACAAGCCAAGACAAGGGAACACAAAGATTGGCTCAAGCTAGGGAAAAACCCCAAGATGGGGAAAACCCTTGAACAATTCTTCTTATTATCAAAATCAAATTCTCAGCAGAGAGAGATAGAGAGAGAGAGAGTACAATGAAATGCAGGATTGAATTTCCATGAATGATGTTTTGAGTCACTATCCAAATGCCAAGTAGGCAGCCCAATCAAGTATACAGAGCAGTCCTCAAATATCAGCAGACAAACCCTAACCAGATATGAGGAGAAGTTGAAGTGGTGAAAGATTAATTTCCACAAGGAACTTGGTCCTTGATCATATGATGCAGCCTTCTATTTTGAATGGAACGAACTTAGGACAGTAAAAATTCTGATGAACAATGTCTGCAACCTAGGGTTTGAGACTACAGTCCAGCAACAGTGATACAAAGGTTGCACCCACTGAATTTACTGCGGCCTACCCTCCATAACTACAGCTGAGATGATGGATGCTAAAAAGCCCATTCAACCTTTTCATAAGTGTCTACAACATGTTGTAGTAGAAACCCTTACTGTGGCCCAAAATGAAGTAAGAAACATATAAATACTTCTCTGAATTACGACCTGATGTAGAAGGGCATCCGAAGTCTTAAGGTTCCTCCAAACAGTCCTCATTAAACATGTCCCAATCTCATTTGTTTCAACATCCTTAAACAATGCATTAACCTTATCCACCTGGTAGGCTTGAGCATAAGCCCTAAGAATAATGTTGTAGGTTAAAATGATGGGAAATTTACCAGAACCTTTCCTGACCTGCTCAGGAACAACATAAAGCCTATTTCTTTGTCATAATGGTGATAGTTTAGGACAGTCCAGAGAGATCAAAAGTTGATGAAGCCATCTCATAAGTACTAAGAAATTCCCTTATGTTGAATTCCTCCAGAGACTCTATGAGATGGTAAATTTTCCTACCTAATAGACCAGTTTCTTCTGTACTTCATCAAAAGGCCTTGGTGCAATATGCCAAAAACAAAGTGTTGGAATATATTTGCCTTTAAATACATTAGACTGACTTAGAACTTAAAAATCCTGTTCACAACTTCGATTGTGAACAAGAGCCAATGTTAATGCTTCTGTCATTGAAGACCTTCCATGCTTGATGTGCTGATGGAAAGTACAGATCGCTCAACTAAAATGTCAACCATACTACTGTTGTGCTAATGAAGTAACAATACAAGATACAAGAATACAACCTCTTGCTTAGAGTCAGAGCTTCTCTAATGATGTTTCCATGCCACATCAACACTGATATCTATGATGTTCTGCTATTACTGTGCTTAATATATCATACAACCTTATCAATACATATACAATCCCATTATGACAATGTTTGCCAATACTGTTTTTCACTTTAAACGATCTTTATATATATATATATATATATATATATATATATATATATATATATATATATATATATATATATATATATATATATGTATATATATATATATATATATGTATGTATATATATATATATATATATGTATGTATATATATATATATATATATGTATGTATATATATATATATATATATATGTATGTATATATATATATATATATATATATATATATATATATATATATATATATTCAGGTTAAATAAACATGATTGCTTAATTATCAAATTCTAGGTTACATCATACATCACATAGATGCCACTCCCGCACATTCAGAGGATGATATGTGAATCATACTGTTCTAGCATAGATGGCACTGTTGAAATTACATAACATCACATCTGAGTCATATTGTTCTAGAGTAGATGCCACTGCTACACTTACAGTATCGGGAATCATAAATCATTTTTCTAAGGATCCCGCATCAAGAAATAAGACCATAGTACCCAGAAATCACATATATAAGTCATAGTGTCAAATGACTATGCCGAGAAGCAGGGTGATAACTATAGATTCCAATAAGATTTGCAAGAGCATGTCTCTGAGGGATAGACAAACCATCATCGAGCCATCGTGAGAGGATACAACTGTGCCAAGGTTGAATTTGTCATCATTCAATGCTTAGTACTGACATCTATCCTTAGCTAGAAGCTTATCCCCGGAGTATAGATGATAGAAGTATAATTGAGCCATCCCTCAAGCAACTGCAACAAAGATATGATATAATATGATTGTGTCATATCAAAGAGTGAATAACTTGACAAGAATAAAGTGTCATAAAGCTAAGAATCGAATCAATATTTTTATGTCGAGATAATTTCATATAGACTTGAATGTCGAGAGTATACAACGGAGATGAGGCTGAGAACAATGAATGCAACAATACCGGAATCACATTATCGAGACTATACAGATACCAAATTCTAGTATGATGAGGTTATTCAAAAGAGTGATAACATTGTCATTATGGTTAGATCATTCCAGAATCCTCCATCATGTAGAATTCCATGCAAGAGCAGTTCTAAAACACCTACTTCAACAATGTTTCAACAAGTCTCAATGCTGATACAAGATATTTCAAGTCTTAATAATGATGAATTTAAACTAAAGCTCCAAGGGTGCTTAATGTTTGACGTAATGTAGACTTCTATAAGGGAAAAAAGTTTCTTCAGGAGGTAAGGTCGGCTATAATTGCATAGGGACAATGAACCGAGGACTGACAGTTTGTAATAAGTCTGCAAGTCTGCTGCCATTATCCACCTAATGAGACTTGATTTTAAGAAAATATGAATGATACAGAAATGAGGGAGGATAGTGACAATAATTTTATTCTTTATAGAGGTCACAAATATGAATACCATGTCCGAATGTAGTATTCTCCAACAAATCTGTTCTTGCTACAAGAATACATAAGAATCAAAACTGAAATGCACAAGTCCTGTAATAATTCCACAGATACGAGATCTCCTTCATATTTTCTTGTGTTTATCTGCTCTATGATGGCTGCAAAAATGACCTTCCTAGAAAGCTGAAGATATTTCAGGATTTCAATCAAAACACAACGTATAATCATTCCTTAGTTCATCAATGAATGAGGCCACAAATAATTTTCAATAATCCATTTGAGATTGCTTTTAGTGGGCTTACCTGCTCATTGCTAAATATTTGAATAATGAAGATGAAAAACATGACAGACCCTTCACCATCTTCAAGGCTCTTTTCTCCCATATGGAAATTGATCTCTGCCTCCTCAAGTTTCATTAATAAAAATATCAACTAGACATTGGGGAATGGTACTCGAATCAAAATTCAAATTGAATCTATAATGAACCACCCCCCACTTCAAGAAGCTACAAAACTGAGGCCTCTTCAACTTCATCTATCTAGTCTTAAGTTCTATTTGCTGGGTAATATATCCAAGTCAAAGGATTCTAGATTGTGGTCTGACTGGTCATTGGAAAATATTCTTATCAACATAACAGGGCTTATGGATAAACAAAAGGAAAGTTTGAGAGGATGTTCTCCTTGGTACTGTGATGCAGATGAAAAACTGGGCTAGAAATCCCATGTATATAGTGTCAAGGAAAGTTATGAATATCTTCTTTTCTCCATGCGCATCCCCCCTAATTCCTAACTATGGAGATTTAGTTGTATCTAAATAGTGCCATCCACAAATTCAACACCTTTTGTTGGCTTCTCAGTGCTCACTCACAAGAAAATTTTGATTTCTGAAAACCTCAAAACAAGAGGCAACCAAGGTCCCTTTCGGTGTCCCCTCTTCAATCCTAGTGAGGAATCAGCCTCTCATATTTTACTATCTTCCTCTTATGATGCTCAACTAATACCCAAAAATCTGTCTTCATTGCCAAGAGACTCATCTAAGGGTGATACAATGATCCTTGTTCCTTCATTACTATCTTTAAGATGTTACATATTTGGGAGAGTGATCGAGGAACACCAAAAAGAATGCAAACAGAAGATTTGGAAGAAAATCCATTCGAATCCCATTGTTGACAAGTTTCCCATCCCACATCATCTTGGATTTCCATTTTTTGATAAGGTGCATAAATATGGATATTGATGTGAGTTTTCTAAGGAATACAAGAAAGAATTATAGAGGAAGTTCCTTTCTTATCAACAAATAAATAAGAACTGAAGTGAATTTAATGTGTGAAAAGTAGAATTATATCACCTGGAGGAAATTAATTCAAGGTGGCCTTTATGGTGTTTCCCTTGTTGCAGTAAATCTATCAACTAATCACATCTCTGGGTTGATCAAAACATGTTGAAGGTATTAAAGGATGTTGGTGAAAGTGCTTCAAATTTGCAGATAGATCTTGGCAAGATTTAGTTATAGGCCTTTCCCCATATTTAGTATGTTGGAGATCACATGCATATTAGGAAGAATCAAATGAAGAGTTATTGGCAGTGAAATGATGGATTTATTTTGGATATCACATGGATTCAAAAGTCAAAGAAAAATTTATCTGAAGCTGGGCTAGAGAGGCTGACCAATGTGCCTATTATGCATGGCCACAAGCATTTGGTCTCGTCCTACAAACTGCTAGTAGAAAGAGTTTAGAATGCAAGTTTGTATAAAGGATGAAGTCATAGGTATATAGTGTGGTAAATAAGGTATGATATCAATTCTTCCAACAACAACATTGGATGTATATCAACACATACATGCTTTAAAGATTCATTTTTAAAATCATTTTGTCCCCAACAATTAAAGTACTACCATCTACAGCAATACAACACCATTTTGCAAGAAGGATGACAACAGTCTTTGTAGGATTTGAAGATGAATATATGTAATTTATTATATATGGATTAAGGATAGAACATTTTATATTCCTTCCAGTGCCACAATTTCTATCCACTACTAATATTTAAATGGTATGTCACCTATCTCCTGTACAGTTAGAGCCAATGCAAGCTATTGCAAGGGCCTTCTATCCCTAGACATTGTTTTTAATTATAAAAGACAAGATGGATGACATGTGCACTATGCAATGGATGACACTTTTTCAACATCTTTGTTTATTAATAAAGAGATACAGCGTAATTTGGGGAAATATCTTGAGGGTTTGATTCTTTTTAGACAGACAGAAAATGAAGAGACCACTCAGGTAGAGTTCAAAGGTTGGCGAATTTGGTGGTCTACTGAGACATGAAGAAGGGCATCATGTGGCAGGAAACCATCGGAAAGGAAATCATGCCAGATTTTGTGTATATGTATCAATTGCGGAGCAGAATAACAAAAGGAACAATAATTCAAATCCTCAAGTTCGTGATGATGAGAATATTTAAAGTAATTTTTTAGAGACAAATGGTAGGAAGAACAGTAAATCTATTTCAAAGAATGCAGCATGTATTGATGAGGTGACAAAATTCTTATAAAATTCTTGACAAAGGTAAGAGAACTCAAGGAAAATAATGAAGGTTAGGTTGATGAGTTGTTCAAAAATTTATTGTATTGGTCATTCTCTAGAGAGGGCATTAAGGCATTCCCAAAAACAAATATCCCTCTCTCTCTTGTTTTACTTATGAGTAATGAGAAGCACCACTAGCACTGGGAAGGAGGGAACTTGTTTGATTTTATACCAAATGGTATCAAAAATACAAGTGCTTTTGGTGCTTGCTGGAAGAGCAATATATTCACTCTGTTGTTGAAAAATTCATGTGTGTTATTAGTGTATTTGATCAATATCTCTCAGAGCAAAGCAACTCATAAGCGCAAAAATATTTATGTGCACTGAGTCTGATAACCATGCCAATGCTCATTTAGCACCTAAAACAAGCCCTGAACCTAAAGTTGTTGGCATCAAAAAATATTTAAATATTGTTGGACAACATGAAGGTCTATGTTACGGGAATAAGCCTTGTTAAGAGCACAAAGACAATTAAAGATGCATTGACTTCTTTTGTTGACAACTAGTTGGGAAAAGAAAAAGGGCTTGAAAGACAAGTTACTACTGGCATTGACTCTCCTTGGAGGGGAGGGCATTTTGCACATCATTTAAGTATCATGGTAGCATAAAAAAAAACATTCTCAGAAGTAAATAAGTTAAGGGTAGGCCGACTTTCATATGATCATAAGACAATTTGTTTGATGTGAACTAGAAGATGGAAACATGGAAGAGAATATCCAATCAAATGTTACCCTTTGATATTGATGGGTAATCTATCAATTCATCTTAGTTGGTCCTTCTATATACTTTATAATGCTTTATTATGCATGTAAAAATGAGATTTTCCTCACAAGTTGTTTCATGTTATTCAATGATGTGCATCCTTTAGAAGAATTGCAAACTAAAAATGTTTTCCGGGTGTTGAGAAATGATGGAGAAGTTACCCATCACACATCATCCTGGTTTTCCATTGTTTGATAAGGTGCATAAATATGGATATTTCTGTGAGTATGCTAAGGAATACAGGAAAGAACTATAGAGGAAGTTCATTTCTCAACAACAAATAAACAAGAATGGCAGTGAATTTAATGTGTCAAAATCATAATTATAGCACCTGGAGGAAATTAATTTGAGGTGGCCTTTATGGCGTTGCCCTTGTTGCAGTAAATCTATCAACCATCTCTGGGGTGATCAAAACATGCTGAATGTATTGAAGGAGGTTGGTGAACTTGATTTAGATTTGCAGATAGATCTTGTTAGGCTTTAGTTATAGGCCTTTCCCCATATTTAATATGTTGGAGATCACATGCATATTAGGAAGAATGGAATGAAGAGTTATTGGCAATGACATGATGGATTTATTTTGGATATCACATGGATTCATAAGTCAAAGAAAAATTTATCTGAAGCTGGGCTAGAGATGTTGACCAATGTGACTACTATGCATGGCAACAAGAATTTGGTCTCATCCTACAAACTACTAGTAGAAAGAGTTTGGAATTCGAGTTTGTAAAATGGCTGAAGTCATAGGTACATAGTGTGGTGAATAAGGTATGAAATCAATTCTTCCAACATCAACATTAGATGTATATCAGGACATACGGACTTTAAAGATTCATTTTTATAAATTATTTTGTCCCCAACAATTAAAGCACTACCATCTAAGGCAATACAACACCATTTTGCAAGAAGGATGAGAATAGTCCTTGTAGGATTTGAGGATGAATACATGCAATTTATTGAACCTATGGATTAAGCATCGCTTGCCTCCCATACCACAAAAAAAATCCAGATAGTTTTCAAAAATGTAATTGCAATAGCATTTGAAACAATATTGTGTCCTCTAAGTAAGCTGCATAGGAGAATTTCTAGAGCTAGTTGGAAAAGAAATTTATGGTGTCATGGAGTTTACAAAATTTATTTTGGGGATGGATAAAAATATCATGTTGTAAGGAAATTCCAAGGTTGTAACCTCTTGCCGAGATATTTCAATTGCAATGGATTAAAAATTGTGGATTTGAATTTTATAGATGGATGGATAGCAGAGTTACTTTTTGGAAGAGGGGCTGCTTCTAATGGATTTATGTAAGGGTGGATTAAAGTTTTCATGGTTATTTATGTCTTCAGAAGATAAAATATTTTGGAAAATTTTATTGGATGAATCGGTGATTTGAAGCATGTAAATTATTATTATTATTATTATCCAATTTTAAGGTCATGACTAAGCCAGACACAAAATTGGTGAATGAGACTTCCTTGATTGTGGGACAAGGGACCCACCTCCGCCATAATAAACCAAATAGACAAGTTGACATTGACCCGCAATCTAGTTTCCTCCATTCTCAAGAACTGAGGAATCGAGTTTATTGTATAATTTCACCAATTTGGCACTTGTCCAAAGCCTCCCAAATCTCATCATCCGAGCAGTCTTCCTAAGGATCCAAATTATTTCTTATATTGCCCCAAACATTGTTGGTGCTTGGGGAATAATGCTTAATTTGGATCTTAGCTCATGGAGGCCTATTTTTGAGATGTTGACTCCATCAATCCCTTTGTTGGTTCCACAATGCCATAAACAGATTAAATGAGAGTATATTTACCACTTTCTATCTGCCCCACAACTACCACCTTTGAACCTCCAGGGAAAGTGCATGTAAGGAATTTTAAGAGAAACTGAAGATGTGCCCCATAACGCACCTGCAAATCAGATAGATCTATCTCTAGATGGACAGCTGGATTTGGTCTACAATTCTCCATGATCACTGGTGGCTCGGTGGGAATACGTGAATATTGCATTATTCTCTCCATTGAGATAATATTGGTCTCCAAAACACAAAGACATCATGTTACCAAGGTTTGTATCATGTTCAGATTTAGACCATATGTTATTGTCAACCTTGCAATTCTTGGTCTAATTACATCTCCAGGCAAGCGAATGAGGAGCACCAAAGAGAATGTAATATCACCAATTTTTATTTTTCATTTAATAGGATGAACGGAGTTTATTAGGGGAGTGCCAACCATAGCACAATTTTGTAATATGGTCATTTGAGACATTTTTGGTACATGGGACTTAGTAGAAATTGAAAATCTCAACCTTTGTGGAATGTGGGGGTCACCCCTCAAGGAATAATTGATTTTGTTGAAAGGAGATCAAAATATTTGGATGAGCGACCCACAAGGAAAGGCGAAGCAGAAATTATAAATAGAGGGTTGAAGGCAACATTGAGTACCTTTTGATAATTTGTCATTTTAGACATTGTTGCTCAAGTTGTTCAGCTGAGTCACAAGTGTTGTTTAGCACCAAAGGTTTCCAAAGGGAAATCTCACCATCTTCTTTGACGAACCACAAGTGCCACCCTAGGGAGGCAAATTATACTAATATTCGGTAGCTAGGAGGATACCATGCAATTTAGGTTTAGCTGGGACGCAGGAAAGGAACCACATAGTTCTTGTTCGAGAGTGGTGTCGGAGATAGCCAGGCTACACTATCGCTGAATCATTCCTTGACCAAATTCCAAGAAAAAAGAGAAGGATTTACAAGAGTAGGAGTTATTTCCACAATAGTACAAATTTCTGGAGGAGGGGCCTGCATCATCTTGCCCATGAACTACGCAATCTTACGTGGGGGCCAAGTCACCCTCTTCTTTGGTGGACCACGAGTGCCACCCCAAGGAGGAAAATTCTACTCATCGTTGGTATCTGGGAGGATACCATGCATTTATGGTTCAGCTGGGACACAGGAAAGGAAATTGTGGGAGATTTTCTACCATTTTGGTGCCAGCTCAACCAGTACCTGGAGGAGTTAGGGGGAAATTAGGCCAAAATTTTGGAGGTCAACATTTGGCCAATTCCTTCGTGGGTTTTTGTGTTTTATTGGAGTAGAACCTGAGGTTAATTTCCCAAAATTTTCTGGGCATCGGATGAGGCCCTAACAACCATTGTTCACAGTCAGCAGTGCGTTTTCTCACTGGGTCAACGTACAAATTTTTGGGGACAACAAAATTGCATGTTAGATTAGCCAATTTCATCACATGGGCATTGTTATGTTGCCTTGGGCAAGACCAAGTGCATGCTTTCTGATATTACCTTCGTACCCAACATTTATATTAATAAAATGGCTCAGGTTAGCACAGTTAATGGAGATTTCTTGGTGTTTAATGTGTTGTAAATCATGTGTGTTTGTTTTTTTTACTATGCTTGGTTTGCTTATCATTGTAAATTTCCATTAGGAATATTACAATGGTATCAAAGCATGATCTTGGCCAGCTGTGGGGAAGCTAGCAAGATCATGAAGGTGTTAGACTCGCATGCACAGTGGTTGGTGAGCTTATAAACACTCCAATGATGCAAAAAGGGGAAAGTACACAAGGGCTCATGGAGGAGTTGATGAGGCAAAGACAATTATTGGCTTGTGAAAGGGATTGAGTAGCTGGGGTTGTTTAGAATTAGATTGGGGGAAATCGTGGGTGATTTTCTAGCATTTTGGTGGAGGAGCAAGCCCAACATCTACTACAGGTTACAGTTTCTGCTTGTGGAGGAGGGCCAAGCATTTTGAGGTCAATTTTGGAGGGTCAAAACTAGATCAAGCCCTTTCTGGGTTCTTCTGGGTTTTTGACAAGGATCTCAGAAATAATTTGGCAGAATTTTTTGGGCAGATTTACGTGGTCAAACAAGGGTCCCAACTCAACCAACAACTAGAGGAGCTAGGGGGAAATTGGGTCAAAATTCTAAGGAAAATCCAATTATCTTGTGAAAGGGATTGAGGAGCTGGGGTTGTTTGAAATTATATTGGGGGAATCATGGGTGATTTTCCATCATTTTGGTGGAGGAGCAAGCCGAGCATCTTCTTGTGGAGGAGGGCCAAGCATTTTGAGGTCAATTTCGGACCGTCAAAACTAGAGCAAGACCTTTATATTTTTTTCTTAAATTTTTGACAAGGACCTCATAAATAATTTAGCATAATATTTTGGGTAGATTCGCGGGGTCAAATAGGGGTCCCAACTCAACCAACAACTGGAGGAGCTAGGGGGAAATTGGGCTGAAATTCAGAGGTCAACATTTGGCCGATTCCTTCGTGGGTTTTTGTGGGTTATTAGAGGAGAGCCTGAGGTTAATTTCCTAGAATTTTCTAAGCACTGGAGGAGACCCTAAAAACCATTGTTTGCTACCAACAATGTAGTTTTTCACTGGGTTAGCGGAGAGATTGTGGGGGAAAACCACATTGCATGTTAGAGTAGTCGATTTCATCATTTGAGCATTGTTAGCTTGCCTTGGGCAAGCCCAGGTGCATGTTTTTTCATCTTACCTTTGTACCCAACATTTATATTAATAGAATGGCTCAGCTCAACGTAGTTTATGGAGATTTTTGGGTATTAAATGTGTTGTAAATTTTGTGTGTTTTTTTTTACTATGCATGCTTTGCTTATCATTTTAAATTTCCATTAGGAATATTATAGAGAATGTAAACGCAAGATTTGATAGAAAATCAATCAGAATACAAAGCCATGCATTGGCCCCAACATTGTGGAGACTAGATCTAGTATACATATAAATCAACTAGATATTTCTCTCCATGAACCAAGACTCATGGTCAAAAATTCTAATGGTGGCTGCTCCAAAGATTGATTCTCCAAAATTTTGTACGATTGGAGCTCTAGAAACTAATGACAACTGAGCCACTTCCCTAGTTGATGATATGTAATATTGATGATACCATATACAAGTTGAACCCAATAGTATAAACACAATGAATACCTGCCAAGAAATCCAAGACATGACTGCAATGATCCCCAAAAGTTGTATAAATACAAAAACCAAAGCTCCTAGTTGTGTAGGAATCAATGTTTCCACTGCACTCTGATTAGTTGATGCCTGATTCAGCATTCACCCAAATGGAGTTGCATCAATTGTGCAGATTGTTGAAAAGTTGATTGCCAATTTTAAGTCCAACTAGTGAAAGATGCACAGAGCTCACAAGAACGCACGAAGAGCTGCTTAATTTCAAAGAAACATAAACGAGAATGAGAATGGATTTTCAAATAGGGGAACTCTCATTTTCTTTTGTAGGGGTTGCCCATGCCACCCAATAGTTACTAATTATTTGAAGTAGCTGAAATATTATTTGGTCCATTAGTATTATAGGTATCAAATTTCCATTATATGAAACAATAATGTAAGACCAATATACCGACATGTTTACCCATCTTCCTCTACATCAACCCCTTCCCATAGCTGAAACGTATTCACCTCTCTGGAATTTGAGATGCAGAGAGCCAAAAATGGAGAAGCAATAACTCTGCATACTCAAAGAAGCCATATTAACAAGGGCTTATCTGCACTACACTGCTACCCAACAAAACCAGTGTTAAATATACAAGTGCCTGCTCCAACTTTATATTATGTTGGTTCAAAATTTTTACTAAATGCAGATTATTTACATTGTCCTCTCAAGATCAGATTTAGAGATCCATGAAAGAAGTCCAACATTATCTGGTCAGACCCTTGTGTTAAACGAGTTAGTGCTCTACCAAGCCACTAGAACCCAACCCTGAGTTACATACGAGTAAATTCGCATGGTTCGTTGCCTGTTCAAAACAATTGTTATTGCATTTTCTATGCAGCTTCATGGAGAAAATTCCACAAAGCCTGGAAAGTTTTCTAATTTCAGATTGTTGTTGACAATATGGTTGTTTGTGCTAAAATGAAATGTAGCACACATTAGATTTCATTCCCCTTGTAATTTTATTATTTCCATTGTGTTTGTGTTTTTCCTACAAGAAAATTTAACAGGTCCTAGTTTTCTTTTGGCATGCACCTTTATTGTTGGAAATATGCTTGTATTTCTACTAAAAGTAAATCTAGCACATGTTAGATTTCTTTCACCTTTCAATGTTTCTATTGAGAATTCTTTGTGCATATGATAGAAGAAAATCTAGCACAAAATAGATTTCTTTTTTCCCTACAATATTGCTTTTGGAAATATACTTGTGTTTTTGCTACAAGTAAATCTAACACGAGATAGATTTCTTTAACCATGCCATGTTGTTATGTGCTTATGTTTTTGCTATAGGAAAATTTAGCATGGGTTATATTTCCTTCACCTTGCAATGGTGTTATCGACAATGTGCGCTTATTTATGCTAGAAGGAAATATATCACTCATTATGATTTTTTCATCTTACAATGTTGTTATTAGAAATGCACTTTCATTTATGATAGAATGAAATCTAGCACGTTTTAAATTTCTTTTGCTTGATAATGTTGTTGTTGAAAATAAGCTTGAGTTTTTGCTAAAAGTAAATATAGCACATGCTAGATTTTTTTTGCCTTACAATGTTTGTTATGTGCTTGTGTTTGTGCTAGAAGGAAAATTAGCACGCGTCAGAATTCAACTTGCAAAATTTTTATTGACAATGTGTTTGGGTTTGCGCTAGAAGGAAATTTAGCACGCACTAGATTTGTTTCAGAATGCCATGTTTTGGTTGGCAATCTGTTTGTTTGTGCTAGAAGGAAATATACTAGATTCTTTGACCTTGCAATGTTGTTATTGTAAATATGCATGTGACTATGTTAGAAGGAAATTTAGAACATGTTAGATTTCTTTTCTTGCAATGTTATTATTGGAATTATGCTTTAGCTTGTGCTAGAAGTAAATTTTGCGTGTGTTAGATTATTTAACCCTACAATGTTGTTATGTTCTTTTGTGTGTGCTAGAAGGAAATCTAGCACATGCTAGATTTGTTTCATCTTATAATGTGCTTGTGTTGTGCTGTAAGGAAATATAGCACATGTTAGATTTCCTTTGCCCTATAATGTTGTTGTTCTCAACATGCTTTTTTTTTTGCTAGAAGTAAATCTAGCATGCACTAGAATTATTTCACCTTATAACGTGATTGTGTGCTTGTCTTTATGCTAGAAGGAAATATTACACACATTAGATTTCTTTCACCTTATAATTTTGTTATTCGCAACATGCCTATGGTGGGGCTAGAAGGAAATATAGCACACATTATGTTTCCCTCACCTTTGAATGCCATTGTGTTTGTGACAGAAATAAATCTATAGCATGCGCTAGATTTCTTCTATCCTTCAATGTTGTTATGTGTTAGAAGGAAATATAGCATGTGTTAGATTTATTTCAATTTGAGACGTGTTTGTGTTTGTGTTTGAAGAAAATTTATCACATGTTAGATTTCTTATACTCTACAATGTTGTTGTTGGAAACATGCTTGTATTTGTGGTAGACATAAATCTAGCACTTGCTAAATTTCATTCACTCTACAATGTTGCTATGTGTTTGTGTTTGCGCTAAAAGAAAATCTAGCACATGTTATATTTATTTTACCTTGCAATGTTTTTATTAGTAACATATTTGTGTTTAGGCTAAAAGGAAATCTGACATGTGCTAGATTTTTTTTTTATCCTGCATTGTTGTTAGAAATATTTATATGTTTGTGTTAGAAGTAAATATAACACAAGCTAAATATTTCTCAACCTACAATGTTGTTATGTGATAATGTTTCCATTAGAAGGAGAACTAGTATGCATTAGATTCCTTTCACCTTGCAATGTTATTATTTGCAATGTGATTTTGTTTCTGATACAAAGAAATCTAACCTGTATTAGATTTTTTTTTCCCAACAATGTTGTTGTTGGAAATATGTTTATGAATTTGTACAAGAAGGAAATATAGTATGTGTTATATTTTCTTCACAATTCCATCTTATTTTTTACAATCTAGTTATTTATGCTAGGAGGAAATCTAACGCTTTGCATTGTTTTTATTTGAAAATGTGTTTATGCCTATGCTAGAAGGAAATTTAGCAGACACTAGATTTATTTTTTCTTGCATTGTTGAAAATATGCTTGTGTTTGTGATAGAAGTACATCTAACATATGCTACATTTCTTTCACCTTGCAATTTTGTTATGTGCTTTTGTTTATAATAGAATTAAATATAGCGCACGTTAGATTTCTTTCACCTTACAATGTTATTATTGGCAATATGATTTTGTTTGTGCTAGAAGAAAATATTGTGGGTGCTACATTTATTTTTCCTTACAATTAAGTTATTGGTAATATCCCCGTGTTTATGCTAGAAGTAAAATATTAGGTTTCTTTAACCGCACAATGTTGTTATTTTCTTCTGTTTGTGCTGTAAGGATATGTTGCATGTGCTAGATTTCCTTTTACCCTGCTTCAATATTTTTGTTGGAAAGATGCTTATGTTTGTGCTAGAAGTAAATATAGCACACGCTAAATTTATTTCACCTTGCAATGTTGACATGAGCTTTTATTTCTTCTAGAAGGAAATGCAACATGCTTAAATTTCTTTCACCTACCAATGTTGTTATTGGCAATGTGCTCATGTCTTTATTAGAAACAAATCTAGCATTTGCTTCATTTAAATCTGTTAGCAATATTGTTGTTGGCAATGTGCTCATGTTTTTTCTAGAAGTAATTCTACCAAATGCTAGATTTATTTTACCATACAATGTTCTTAAGTGTTTGTCTTTATGCTAAAATGAAATTTAACATGTGTTAGATTTCTTTCACCTTGCAGCATTTTTATTGACAATGTGCTTGTGTTTGTGATAGATGGTAATATAGAATGATTTTTTCACAATGCAATGTTGTTGGAAACATGCTTCTATTTGTCCCATATTTCATTCTTAGACCGCATATTCCATACAAAGGGCCTTCTAATCATTTGAGGGTTTAACATTTATTATATTGTAACAATGATCTACATAGGCATGGACTAAAACCTCATTGTCTTAAAAAGATAAGGAAAAATTTCGCAAGCATGGAGATGTCTTGGGAAAGACTATTGTTGCAATGTTTTTTTTGACAATGTGTTTGTGTTTGTGATAGAAGGAATTTCATCATGCACTAGATTTAATTTGCAATGCAAAGTTGTTGGCAATCTCTTGTATGTGATAGAAAAAATTCTTCAATGTGTTCTCCTTTTTACAGTCTCTATAGAAAACTAAGAATATACATGACTATAAAAGATAAATTTTGTGTAAACATTATGTTGTTGTAGTATCTACAACTGTTGTTATTTATTCACAGTGTATTGTTGTCTTTTGGTAACGTGCTTAATAATTCTTGTGCTAGAAGGAAAGCTAGCAGGTGTTAGCTTTCTTATAGAAACAATTAAAATAACATAATAAATTATTTAGGGGTGGCACCCTTTTTCTAATCAACACCATGATTAGCTATTATTGTGAGTTCTACATTTGTCATTGTTATTTTTCATTTTGTTACAAATACAATGATGCAAGTAGTGGGAGTATTTATAAATTCATATTTTCTTCGATAATTTGAAGCTATGATAATAGTTTCTTACTTTATTTTCAGAAACCATGGACCCTCAAGCTAGTGGGAATTCAAAGGAATCGTCCAAGGAAAAATGAAGTTCACCAAATACAACATCAAAATCTTTAAATGGTATGAAAATTTTAAAAGTAGTTTGTACTTTGTTACAATGGTTGCCAATAAATGATTCTTGATTAATGAGGTTCATGTTATCCTTATTTTTTAAGAAAACTTGCATATGCTTTGAGATTATTTTCTTTTGTGCATATGTATGAAACGAGATGTTATAGAAGTTTAATTCACATTGTTTTTTTAATTCATTTAAAAAAAATTCACAATACAATGTTGTTGTTGGAAACATGCTTCTATTTTCCCCATATTTCATTCTTAGACCACATATTCTATAAAAAGGGCCTTATGATCATTTGAGGGTTTAAAATTTCTTATATTGGAACAACGATCTATGTGGGCATGGAATAAAACCTCATTGTCTTCAAAAAGTAAGGAAAAATTTCACAAGCATGGGGATGTCCTAGGAAAGATTATTATTGAAATGTTTTTTTTGACAATGTGTTTGTGTTTGTGATAGAAGGAATTTCATCATGCACTAGATTTTCTTTACAATGCAATGTTGTTGGCAATCTCTTGTATGTGATAGAAAGAATTCTTCAATGTGTTTGCCTTTTTATGGTCTCTATAGAAAAATAAGAATATACATGACTATAAAAAATAAATTTTGTGTAAACATGATGTTGTTGTAGTATCTACTATTGTTGTTATTTATTCACAGTGTATTGTTGTCTCTTGGTAACGTGCTTAATGCTTGTATTAGAAAGAAATCTAGCACTTGCTAGCTTTCTTATAGACACAATTAAAATAACATAATAAATTATTTAGGGGTGACGCCCTTTCTCTAATCAACACCACGATAGCTATTATTGTGAGTTCTACACTTGTTATTGTTCTTGTTCATTTCGTTACACATACAATGATGCAAGTAGTGGTAGTATTTATAAATTCATATTTTCTTCCATAATATGAAACTATGATAATAGTTTCTTACTTTATTTTCAAAAACCATGGGCCATGAAGCTAGTGGGAATTCAAAGGAATCATCAAAGGAAAAAGGAAGTTCACCCAATACAACACCAAAATATTTAAATGGTATGAAAATTTTAAAATTAGTATGTACTTTGTTACAATGGTTGCTAATAAGTGATTGTTGATTAATTAAGTTCATGTTATCCTTATTTTTGAAGAAAACTTGCATATGCTTTGAGCTTCTTTGATTTTGTGCATATGTATGAAATGAGATGTTATAGAATATGAATTTATATTGTTTTTTAATTCATTTAATTTTTTACCATTATACATTCTTACAAATTTTTGCAGATGCTAAGAACTATGGTACAAACTGTGAGATTCTAAAAATCTATTTTATATTCATTTTCAAATAATTTGACAAAATTCTAGTATGCAATTTACAACTTAACGAATTTTGATTTATTATTGAATAATCTCCTACCAAATATTTCTATGAAAATTGAAATACACCGTGTTAGTTGGATTTTCCACATTAAAGATCCACTTTTACAAAAAAAACATGCAAATAGCACCAGGAGTGGGTTTTAATGTGGAAACCCCATACTAACATGGGTATTTTGCTTTTCCTAACAATTTTAGCTATGTGATTAAGGTTGTTTAATAATATTTTGTATTTCGTGCCTTCCATAAATTTTTTTTTTTACAAGCTGTGGAATCTCGTGTCCCTGAAATTCCAAGTAAAGGAGTGGAGAAAAAGTGAGAAACAAGTGATATACAAAAAATGTCTCCTTTAATTGGTATGGTTGTTTTATTTTTAAGTATACTCTCTTATAATTTTGTTTTTCCTAACAATTTTAGCTACGTGATTACTTTTGGTGTCATATAGTAAACTTGCCTAACACATGTACTCCTTTATTATTGTGTATGTAAAGAAAATAGTGTATTATAAGGTTGTTTAATAATATTTTGTATTTCATGCCTTCCATAATTTATTTATTTCTTTATTTCTGTTCATAAGCTGTGGAATCTCGTGTCCCTGACAATCCAAGTAAAGGAGTGAAGAGAAAATGAAAAACAAGTGATGTAGAAACAATGTCTCCTTCAATTGCTATGGTTTTTTTATATTTTATGTATACTCTCTTATAAATGGTTAGGTTAGGTGGTCTTGTGAATTTTAAAATAACATTACATGACAATATTTGAAATTTTAATTTCATTTTGATTTATGCAAATAATTTTTTATTTTTGTATGCAGAATCGGTTGGAAACAAAGCAAGTGAAATGTTGGAGTCATCATATAAGAAAAAGAAAATATCAAATCAAATGGCAGTATCAATAACACCTTAAAATTCTACCTTGGAAATTATTAAAAAATACAACACATCTAATAATATGAGTTTGTGAAAGATTGGTATGTCTAGATAGAAACTCCCATGAATATGTATCCTGATATGTACCTATTTGGATCCGTCGATGAAAAAGAACCTGAGATATTAGGAATAATTATTAATTTCTATGCTTACAATGAAAATGACATTGACTTTCAAGTGGAGGTGATTAAAGAAAATGAAGTAAAATTAATTTCTTGTCAAGTGGAGTATACAAAATTTAGACCAGATTTGATTGAAGCTTCATGTAACAATTCACCAAATACGATAAAGAATTCAATGTTTAAGTTGGATAACTATGAGAGTTTTGATACATATGGATTGAATAGTTGCATAGATCTTTTAGAACAGATCACTACAGTTCTAAGATATCACTATGTAAGATGTAAAAAAACATCATCTGTACTTCTTTATTTACAACAAAAAGGAAAACTTCTTGAAAAAATACCAGATGATAAACTTGATTTTCATTTATTTTCTTTGAGAAGAGTATATTTATCTGAATTAGAAGAGAACATTATTGAAAGCGATTTCAAACCTACTACAGAATTTCAAAAATCTAGGAAAGTTGAATTTGAGACAACAAAACTTATAGATCAATGTGATGAAATTCATGAAGCTCTCAAGCATTGCTATCTATTTTCAAAAAACTTTAATAGAAAGGTGGATGTTGTAAAATGTACAAAATCCCCCAAAGTGTTTAAACTGAGATCACAAGATGATTTAAATTTTCACGTATTAGTGAAATCATTCCTAGAGAAATTTCAAACCTAATTGCCTGATGCTCTTCTGATTCCATTTGACATCAATGAGTCTGATCCATTGGTGAAATCTATCAAAATTATAAATGAGACAGATTTAGATGCTAAGAATATCAATTTTTGGATAGTTGATGGCCAACACACCATTCAAGCAGTGAAAGAAATTTTAACATATCCTAAATATAATGTATCTATGGAGGTGAAAGAAAAAAATAAAAAATGCAATGCTTGATTCTTGCGTCCATCAGTTGAACCCATTGAGGTTATTCGAATTTTTAGTCAAATAAATTATGCCAATAAGGTATTCTACACAACTCCATTTATTGATTGTGTCCGATCAGCAAGAAATTTCTTAATTACTAATGAAAAACTAAAGAAAAGGAGGATTGGATGTTATAAGACAACTGAAGAAAAGGTACATTTTTTTTTTTTGCATTTAAAATTTAAAGTCGATAATATGTGTCATATTTTCTCATATTTGTAATGAATTCTCATTAGTTTAATCATTTTTTAATTTCATCTCTACATTGAATTTTTATTAGTTTATATGTATGATTTTATCAGGTCGATGATGAAATGTTGTGCTCCTTCTTCAACTGTCCAATTACAATTTTTTCTGACAAAAAAATTCTCTTATATCTTAATCACGATATTTGGGATAAGTGGGACATTTTCTTTAATTGTTACCAACTAAGCACATTAAAGTGTTCTCCAAGCCAACCTGATTTTGAGAACTACAAGAAGAATAGTCTACACAGTTTGGCAATGGCTACTTTTCGTCCCCTTCAGGGATTAACCATAGAAGAAATTGCTTTAGTAGCAGATAAGTTATTGAATGGAACCATTTGGTTTTATATTCCACCTAATCATCCAATAGATGCCATAAAATTAAAATATTATTGTTCTAAATTGAATACCAATAGAACAATATTGGATGCAATGGTTTAATATTGTCAAAGTCATGATGAGAAATTGAATGATAAGACTCTTACCACATTCAATATTCTTAAGCATTATGAAATTAACGAGATCATATTTTCCGATTTTTGCAACACTGTGGAGGGGTCTACTTATGTAAAAGGAACACAGAATACAAAGATAGATTTCGTTTCTAAACAAGCATGTGGAGTCCTTAACAGAATGATAAATGGATCAACAAATATTCAACAAATTGACAACAGTTTTGAATTTGGTTGTCATTTTGGAGGGCCTGATCTTTTGTCAACACTTTTTCACGCTTTTCCATGTCAGTTGCCGCCAGTTTTACTACTGACCTTGTTTTTCTGGATATAGTGGCTTTGAAAAAAGAACCATTACACAAGATCTATTATGTTGAATTTTTTCGATTTCTTATCGAAAAAAATGAGTTGAATGAATTTACTACAGTTCTCTTAGTAGAACTTTGGTTTTGTAATTATGTACGTCAAACTTTGGAAATTTCCATAAAGAAATCCAAGTTCAAATATAAAATGACCAGTGGAATTTATGAATATAAGTCCCAAAATTGTTATAGTTATGATATAGTTTTGACTATACATTTATATACTTCAAAATACTCTCACACATTTGAAGACACACTTGATGAAAATGAGAGAGATTATGATTTCTGGATGGATTTATTGGAAAGACATCAACAATGTAGTGATGCAAAAGTGGTTATTTCTCTTTATGCGGGGGAAAATTTAATCAAGGCTTGTTGTACATATAGAAGAAGAATTGCATGTGTTGTGAAAATAGAATCACAAAGGACAATAATGTTGAATAGTTACAAATCTTTTCAACTATCAAACCAAGGATCCATTAGCTTCTTGGAAAATTCAGGTACTATAGTTTCTTTGTTGTTTCTCTTATAATACTTTGGATACTATTTTGTTCAAATTTCTTAATTGTCAAAATGTTTACTACAATGACTAATGATGGGGATTCTAAAACAGGGAATGATGAAAGTGGGAAGCAAACAAATAATCAATATAGTGCACATGATGTTGAAACAAATTTAGAGATGGAAATAGGAGGAGAAGATGTTATTATACTAGGTACATAATTTGTTTGGTTATTGCTCGTGTTACTTTTTTAATTTATTTAATTTTCATATTTATAACATTTTCAGATGTCTATTATAGGGAATTATGAGAAGAAAGGAATTAATCAAGACATTGACCATGAAATGATGGAGATAGAAATAGGTATTAGTCTCTCTCTCTCTCTCTCTCTCTCTCTCTCTCTCTATATATATATATATATATATATATATATATATATATATATATATATATATATATATATTCTAATTTATTTAAAAAGAAAGTATATAATGACAAGGGAATGTCCCACAAAACTACAACCAAGACCAAAATATTATATGGGTGATTAAAGATGATTCATTGTTTATATAGTTGATTAATGCTTTTATTCATTGTCACAATTTATAATGTTTTTTATGTTTATCATAGTGACAAGCAAGGAGAACAAAAAAATTAATCAAATGCATGTGAAACAAAGCTATAATCAAGCAAATGATATCATAAAGCTATAATCAAGCTATAACATGAACTTTGTTGTTTATTCTTTTGTTTGGTTTTTTCTTCAATTAATCATTGTCACAATTTATAACATATTCGTTGTACATTATAGAGACAAATAATGAGAACGAAGACAATAATTTGAAGATTGAGAAACAAAGTTATAATCAAGAACAAAATATAATATCAGGTACTTATATTTTTCCCATTTGTTTTCCTTATTATTTAATGAATTTTATTCATTTTCACAATTCAAACTATTTTATATGTTTAATGTAGAGACAAATAAAGAGAACAAAAACGATGATGAGGTGCCAAGTTATAATTATGAAGATAGTGCCATATCAAGTACTTATTACTTGTCTTTTTGTTTTTCTTATTATTCTTCAAATTTTAATGCTTCTATACCATAACATTGTATATGTTTATTATAGAAACAAATAAAAATAACAAAAATAACAATCAAAATAATGTTAAAAGTGTGGATGTGTGTATTTTGTAGGTTACATTTCTAATGATTTTCTTTAATTGCGAATTTTGTATTGAATATATATTTTATTACATAATTTGATCATATTTAATTGAAGGTTTAATATTTTAACTCCAGGTTTCGTGAAGATGATAAAAGAAAGATTGTTTCATCTATAAGTAGTCAAAAGAACACTCATGGTAAGTGTATTGTTTCGATATTTTTTTAGTAATTTTTGTAACAAGAATAAAATGGTTTGACTAGACTATTTTTTATTGTATTGCAACCCAAATAACTGAAAAGAAATTAGTTATTCTTGAATTAAAGGAAATTTTTTACCATAGCATCGATGATGAAGAAGCAAACAAAGGACATATTGAGAAAATGGGAACTGATGTAGATTACACAATAGAGAAAAAGTTATTTTGGATTCATCCACATGCAAATAGATTTTTTGAAATGTGTTTCGAAAATGAATATTTTGAAATTGCAATTTGGACGACAGCTTCAAAACAAAACACAACAAGAGTTCTAAAAAATTCCTTTTCAGAAAAAATACAAGATAAACTTGTGTTTATGTGGACTACTTCAGAGTGTAAACCAAAAAAGGGACATCATGCCATTGACAATCCAAAAAAAGGTATATACACTAAATCATTGAAAAAAGTGTGGGAAATGCATACCCAATATGATGCAACCAATACTATTATAGTGGATTTTTCACTTGAGAGAATGAAAGGAAATCCAAAATAAAATGTGATTCTTGCCCCTCAATTCATTGGAACAAATAAAGAGGATGATTGGTTGATCGAAGAACTATGGAGAATTTTGATTAAACACAGCAAGGCAACAGATGTGCAGGCTATTTTGAAGGATGTTCAATAACATATAATAGTACCTTAAGATGATTGGTGTCCTTTTCATGTCATAATATGTATGACGTCATGAATTATTACTATATTTTGTAGCCCTTTTAAATTTAATTTGACTTCTATTTCACAATACTAATAAAAGAATTTTTGATTTGCTTTGTCAAAAGTAGAATAAAATAATTTTATGTTCTTTATTTTTGTGAGATATTATTGTATCGATAATAATTATTGATTTGATTGGTTGTTTAATGTTTTCGTATCAAAATTTCTCATGCTATAGAAATTTTTGCAATGGATTAGATTGTATGTAAAAATTATTAGATAATCGGTTTATTTGTTTGAATTTAAATATTACAATTATTTTTTTCAATTGTGGTTTAAGTTATCATTATACCTCTTTGAAATTAGTAATGCAAATGATGGTTCACTGCATTGTTATAAACTTTTTTTATTTCATATAAGTTGAAAAAATATACTAGGACGTATAGCCCCAACAATAGACATAGAATATTTACTAAAAGAAGCACCAAAAGAAACTAAAATAGAGACTCTAGAGCGTATAATTAAGTAGGTTTGAAATTTAAAAATTGTATTATATTACATGTGGAAACTAATATATAATTATTTTGTTTAATTGCAACCATTGTAATTATATCTTTCAATTCAAATTAAACAAATAATTATAAGACTTAAAATCAATGATTTAAATGGTGGGTCAATGTGATCCTATAAGACTTGCTTATTCCATACAAATTAAATAAAGGTATTAGGTTGTATGTATAAATTAAACATATCATTAGCTTGTTCACTTTACTAGGGCCAGCAATTATAATTTGTGATTAACGTTAATTCATAATAAATATTAACATAATTTTTGAAATGTTAGGTTTTTATATCATCAAGCAATAAAGTGTTGAAGTGGAGATATGTTAATTTCATACATGTGGTTGCAGTGCAGTTGTAGACACAAATTGGAATCACTATAAGTCAAAATATGTTGTTGATATTTGAAATGGAAGTATTTTTCTTCCAATTGTAAACCAAAGATTAAAAAAAAAATTATATTCAAAGAGAACCAGATTGGCAGTTCGGTGATAAGTCCTATTTTTTAAGGCCTTTTCATTCAGAACTGTTAAAATATTGCTTAAAAAATTATGATGTTGCAATATGGACATTAAATGTCACTGAAAAGTACATCCGACAAGTACTTGAAATATCAAATATTGATATAGAGGACTTTAAATTCGCATGGAACAAGTCTCATTGTCATTTGCAAAAAAAATTAGAAGCGGGGAGGATAATAAAATTTTATGAGAAAAGGTTGACTGATGTGTGGTCCCAGTATGGAGATAATTATGTAGAATCGAATGTATTGCTAATAGATACAACAAAGCATACTTCTCAATTCATTGTATATCGATCAAACCACATCTTGATAAAAGTCTATACAGGAGAAGAGCAAGATACTTGTCTTATGCATATTTTATTCCCCTTTCCTAAGACACTTCATCTTATGAAAGAGAAATGTGAGTACATTCGAATGTTCAATAGGACATGTATTTCATTGTAGTGGATGAAGATAATTTTCTTTATAAATTTTTTCACAAGTACATTCCAATTTTTTAATACAATTTGAACATAGTTTTTTCTGAATCAATTTGTATGATTTTATATCTTTTGGAATATTATATGGGAATTTTCAATTTTAATTTTTTTTGAGGAAAAAAATCAAAACTTTCTATTAATAAAATAAATTACAATGGGAATTGTCAATTATATTATTATATATTTCTATTACTATTTATAATTATTTTTTCAATGACTTTGTTGTATCGATTTTTTTTGCTAATATGTGTGTGTATGTGTGTTCTTAAATGAATTATTTTCCATTGAAATCATCTTACACGAACCATCAAGGCATGATTGTATTTTTATTGACTTGTATTTACTTATATGCATAATACTCATATATAAATGTGAAATAAGTTTTGAAATAGAGCTTATTGCAAACAAAAGTGCAATTCTTATTGAATAAATTATAATAATTTACTTGATAAATGCTACAAGAACTATTGGCTATTCAGGCTAATGGGAAATGTGTCATAGGAAAATGATTTGAACTGTTTGAAGCATAAGATGTATGATTTCTCAATCCATATTTTACATAAATTTATATATTTCAATCAATTAGTGGCTATAATTAAAATCATATATCATATTGAAAACAAACAACACTCAAAGTTAGTTATTGACCTTTTACCTATAAAATGCATTAATATGAGTGCATAAATGTGATGTTTATTTTTTGTGATAAAAATCTATTATAAATAATTTTTCATTTCTAAATAAAAACATATAATTAATGATAATAATTGCTAAGTGGACTATCAAGGTTTGATTGGACTCTATCATAGATAAATTACGTCTTTGAACTTTATTTGAATTTTTTTTTTTTCTATTTTAAATAAACTGAAATCATATCATATGAGCCATAATTTTATTATTATTATTATTATTTTAAATCAGCTATTTGCGTATGTAATCATCTATCTTATATAATTTAATAATGAATCCATTTATTGACCCTTATTTTTCTACCATGTATTTTAATATGAGTATTAATTTTATATTGTATTTTTTTTTAAAATAAAAATCCATGTAAAACAAAATGCTCTTCTTAATAAAACATGAAAAAATTAATTAAAAACGTGTTAAGTGGGCCATCTAGATTAATTAAAGAGATAGATGATAAATGTTTGTATTTAAACTTTTTGCACCATAGGACATTTATTTTCCCATCCATTTTAACATATTTTCATTTTCAATTCTTAAATAATTTACTTGTAATTTAAACAATGTCATAGAATCCACCATGACTCGAAGCTATTTATTGTATTCTATTTGGTTATATGCATTAATGGAAGTTTATAAATGTGATATATTTTTTAAATGTAGCTCCTAATGTAAATAAATATATTTTTTTATATAAAAAAAATAAAAGTAATGGATACTAAGTTATAAGTGGTCTATATAAAGCCATTTACCAACTTTTATTTGCTTATCATGAAGCTTAATATAAGTGTATAAATGCGACATTGTTTTTTTGAAATAAAACTCCATGTAAAATGAAGTGTTTTTCCTAACAAAACATGAAATAATTAATTGATAATTAATAGTAAGTAGATTCCTCAAGTTCCCTTAAGATATTGGTCATAAATAAATTTATTTCAACTTTTTACAGCATACACCAATTGATTTTCTCATCCCTATTAACATTTTGTAAATTTCCATTCGTAAATAAATCATTTATAATTGAAATAATAAAAGCCAACTAGACATAAAGCATGACATATTAAATTCTATTTACTTATATGCATTAATACAAGGTTATAAATGTATTATATTTTTTAAATAAATCTCTTAATGTAATTAAAGATACATTTATTAGAAAAAATAATAATTTAAAATCAATTGATGATGAGTTCTAAGTGGTTTATTATATTTTCAATCGATAATTTTTTCTAGCTATGCATTTTTAAATCAGTTACTTTTATCTACAATCATGCCATATAAGTCGATAATTCAAGAAACAATTGATTGATTTTTATTTACCTATCATGTGGTTTAATATGAATGTATAAATGTGACATTGTTATTTCTAAAAGAAAACTCTATGTAAAAAAATTGTTTTTATTAAAACATGGATTGATTAATTCATAATGTCATGCATTAAGTAGACTATTTAGGCTCATTCAAGATTTGCGTCACATATGAACATCTTTATTACCTATCATGTGGTTAAAATATGAATGTATAAATGTGACATTGTTATTTCTAAAATAAAACTCTTTGTAAAAAAAATGTTTTCTATTAAAACATGGATTAATTAATTTATAATGTCAGGAATTAAGTAGACTATTGAGGGTCATTCAAGAGTTGCATCACAAATGAACATCTTTAAATGTTTTTCCACCATATGATATGATTTTCCCATTAAGATTAATATTTTTTAAAATTAAATTATTAGAGAAACTATTTGTAATTAAAATAATCTCATAGAAGCTAACAAGGCGTGAACCTATTTATTGTATTCCATTGAGTTATATGTATTGATACAAGTTTATAGATGTAATATTATATTTTCGAAATAAATCTCTTAATTAAGTAAAGATAAATCTTTTACAAAAGTAATTAGAATTTATTGATAATGGGTTTTAAGTGGTTTATTTAGACCACATGGAAAATCATGTGTAATAGATAAATAACTTTTAATACATATTTAATATTCAAAATTAATATTTTAATGATAAATTATTAGTAGTTACATTAAGTATTTAATAATTAAAGAGCATGAGGACTATATAAATTTCAACTTAAATCCATATTAAGTTGTGTTTCACATTTATTTATTCCCCATTAACAATTCTTATAATTTTCTCCTCTTGGTGAACGTACAATAGGTTGTAGGAAAGGGGTTTAGAGTCATCTAACATAAAAATCAAACATCGATGACTCTATTATGTTATCCATAACTATAATATATTTCTTGGATGTTAGGCATACTAATATGATTTACCTTAAATAAAGTTTTTCTAAGATTTTTGTTTTACACCCTTATTGTGCATTTATACTATTGTACCGAGCAACCCCATGTTTGACCTATTCATGGTCTCTAATTGGTTTGACATTCCTAAATTATTTTTATCTTAAATTAAGTTAATATGGTGATTTACAAAAGAATGAATGTTGTTGAAGGCCTTGTAATAGAATACTTCCAAATTTAATGAAATATGTGTTGGTTTCTCCATTGAGGATGTTGGGGAGGATATGGTTTAAAAGGATGGTTGAAAAGTTGAGGAGGATATGGAGGAGAATAAGTCCAAGAAGGAGGTGTGGGCCATGATATATGAGTAGAAGAGCATCAAGGCTGCAAAGGTGTATTAGAATTTGAATTGTAATAGGAATAATGTGCACCTTGCATACCCTATTGGTATGGTCAAGGTCCTTGAGGCCTCCTTTTATTAATGAACCAGATTTTCTCTGGGAAACCTTCTACCCCTTGGTATACAAATTTTAGGCTTGGTAAAGAAGGGAATTTTTCTGTTGCATGATTTTCCTCGCAAACTGGACAAAATTATATGACATTCATTGGAAATTCATTCCTAGGGTGTCTCCTAGTGCATCTAAGGCATAAAATAGCTAGGGATCTCTTTGTTTCTTCTTATTTCTTCTTGATCTTTATGGTATCCATTTTCAATGACAAGGTATGCAAAATTTCACTCTTGAAATCCTCCAACATGTTCCCTATCTCATTTTTTATGGATGTTGTGGAGGAAAAGGTGTTGGCCAAGCCTTTACCAGCCCTACCCTTCTTCTTGGATGTCCTAGAGTGGTGTTTGAAGAGAATTTTGATGTCATCATAGGATAATTGATAAATATCTCCTCCGGATAGCATATTGAGGGTCTCCAAAACTTCCTCCCTGATCCATCAGAGGATAAATAACTTGAGTGATTAAGGATCAAGGGTGTAGTTGGCCCTCCTATAGTTAAGTTGAAACCTTTCCTCATAGTCTTATAAAGATTCATCAGGTCCCAGGGTCATCCTAAATATTTCTTCATTGGTTTCCTTGGAACTACAATAATCCTTGTAATTTATATTGAAGGATTTATATATTTGGGCCTATGTAATGATGTTTCCGCTAGGCAGAACCAGCGCAAGGCTACATCCTTAATGGTAGAGGGGAAAAAATTTATATTTTTTTCATCTAAGGCATAGTCATAAGTCCTACAAACAACAAAAAATTCGAACATGAAAGTTTCAGGGTTCTCAAAGGTTAGGCCATAGAAGTATGGAAGGGCAATAGGGTTGATGTTCTCCATCCTAGCCTCTCCACTAGTTTCTCTTATGGGAAACATCTCATTGTTCTTGTTCTCAGCCATGGCTTGGATAGGTGAAGTAGTTTCTTCTTATTCCCTAATAGGTTCTTCAAAAATTTCAGGTTGCTCACTTAAAGGGTCTTCTAACTCCCCTACAGTCAAAGAATGAAGCTCACAATCACTGAAGAAGAGTGAAGGTTGACTGTGTGAGGGTGTGGGAATTTTTGGTAGACATTTTCCTTGATTATCCCTACTCCTATGAGGCATGAAATACATTTTTTTGGGGGTTTTTTTCTCACTTTTTCAAATATAAATGTAAAAAAACAAGACAAAAACAATGCTTAAGAAGAAACAATCATATACTTAGATACTTCCATGAAAACTATGCCAAAAAGTGATGACCTTTTATAGCATCATTTATCACCTTATATATTTGATGATCTATGTATTGGCCTTGGGAAACCCTTTCCATTCAAACTTATTCATTTTCTTAAAAAAAAATATTCTGAATTCCATAAGTGACTCTGCCCTGACATACACGCGTGCAGACGCGGGGCCACTCATATCTGACCCATGTATATAATTTAAAATATTGAAAAATATATAATCTCCCTATTAATTGGGCAGGGTTTACCGGTTTTACCTAAAGCCCACCTACACTAGCCCGTGGCCAAACTGTTTCCCAACTGAAAAAATGATTTGAGGAAGTATAAATACACCTCATTGGGAAGGCCTAAGAGAGGAGAGAGAAAGGCATTGATACTATAGCCTATTATAGTCCAGATCAAGTATGATTATCCCTGTGCCTCTTGCACTTCCCAGGTTCAGGAAACCCTTATTTCCTTCTTAGAGATGTTCACCTCCTTTATGTGACATCCTTATGCACCTTTTATGGAAGAATATTGTTGAGGCTTGGGCTGGACAGATCTGGAAGATTGTTTTTCTTGGAGCCGTGGATGATTTCAGGTGATATCTCCACATTTCTCTTACATACATCAATAAAAGAAACTTTGTCCCATTATTGATGTCATGACCTTATATGTAACTTATACATGTTTATTTTTTTCTAAATTTAGCTAAATTATATTACTGAAACATAATGTACAATGAGGCACTAGCCTCAGCAATTCCTAGCCATGATACTTGGCATATATCATCCGAGACATGTAAGCGACTGCCCAGAAATGGGAAACCAGTCGAGTCCAAAAGAGAAGAGCCGCCCTCGTAGGGGAAACCGACATAAGTTCAAGAAAAACTGATATGTTTCCAAAAAAAATAGCTATTATTTCCAAAAAGACAAGAAAGAACCCAAGAAAATGAGATCTGAGAACTTGTTTCCAAAAGAAGCTGGCAGAATTAGCAGTCATGAGGAGGAGTTGGACGTTCTTCAACAATACGGAAACTGTAGGCGTCCTGTGCATCCACATTTTCTTGTTCTCATTCAGCACCAGCAGTTCGAGGTTGCTCAACAAAGTCAACCACTGTAGTGCCTATGCCAATGTGAGCCTGCTGACTGGTGCATGCAGAGGGCTCATTCTGAACTGCATTGTGAGGCTCTTCCTGATGCAAACCTGGAGAAACAGCTTGCAGAACCTTCTGAAACCTAACAGAGATGGTAGCTTTGATGATGGGTCGATTCATGGTGCATTTGTAGGTGAACTGAGCAGTGAATGGAGAGGATTGTGAGCTGGAAGGGCCAAAATGCTGGGAATACTGGGAAAAAAAGCTGGTGGAATGGATTCTACCTCTACCACTTCTCGTATCAGGATAACGTGGAGTGAAGTACTCAGAAGAGGGTGAGGCGATGGAACTTGAGCCAGAAGCAGGCGACCGAGAAGAAGGTGAGAAGTGAGGCGGTCTTCCTTTGCTGCTGCCTCGTCTGCATATCATTCTATGACGTAGCCTCAACATTTCTTCATGAGGAGGAGAGAATAGATAATGCTGAGTGGAGAATGCGGATGACTGGTTGCTACTGAAGACATCAGAGGGCGCAATGGAGGCAGCAGGGGTAGAATTAAGGCTGAGAGGGAAGAATGCACTCTGAGAGAAGTGGAAGCCAGCGCCAAACTCAACATAGCTGAGAATTGGGCAGCTTTTGCCAGTGGAAGTGCGAAGAAAGGAATTCTCAGCCTACAGAGGGAAATTTTGCTGGAGGGGCGGAGGAATAAACTCAAGAGCAGGGCTGGAGGCTTTTGGAGGAGCCATTACAAGGTAAAGAAGCAATTGAAAAACGAGCAATCGAACAGCAAGTCGTATTGAAGGCAGATTCATTTGGAATGTTAATGCAATGTTACGAGCAGATAAATGGCAGCGCCACTTGCCACCTTCAACATGCCTCAACAAAATAGAAATTCCCATCCGCATGATTCGCATTTATATCACCCGCAGTCGGGGGTAACTTATACATTTTAAATGATCTTATAATTATTTATTTCATGTTATCTTTTATGATTTTATATGATCTAACATACTGAAATTGAGGATATATATGTTGTACAACTATTCTATTCTCTTTTTCTTAAGTGAGTTGTAGGTTTTGAAGCACGTCGAGTAGCAAAGGTTTTGCACCGTGCAGGAACGACCTCAAACATAGGACATATAGGTAAGGCCACCTCTCCCTATTTTACTATTTTAAGCATTAGGACCTTTAATTTAATTGCTTTTTGTTGTTGTATGCCTTCTGATTTGTTAGGTCCCTCAACTTAAACCTTATGGTAGTTTTTCCCACAACAGAATTGGTGACTCCACTAGGGATTACATCTGTGTAATTCCCTGTTTGGGTTGTTTTCTCTGGATTTTGGGTTTCCTGACTGATCTAATCACTTTCCCAGTCTTCTTGGTTCTTTATCCATCTAGGAAAAAGAGTCGATCTTCTGAATCAAGCTTGGATTTTTTTATTTTTCCTTGTTGTATTTTCTATACGCAGCTTCTAGTGCACACAGTCGTGTATACATCTATTTTTTTCCAAAGAAACCCATGTATACATGATTTTCCTTAGACATAGACATGTATACACGCAGGTTGCACATAGCCTACCCACGTATGGCCAGTTTAAAATGAAAAATTGATTTTTGGGATCCTATAAATTCTTTTTGCCTGATTTTGGTCACTCCTGTAGAACCTCTTATATGTCTGGATAGTGTCTCTCCTTGTTGTGTATTGATTTTTCTCTTTCTTGTTTGAAAACCTAGTCAACCTAGGGTTTGCCAATCTTGGTGAAGTTTCAGTTGTGGTTGTTGCACCGAGACTTCTTTATGAGGTTCTTCATTGTTCTGACATTTCAGAACAGTGAGTTTGTGTCGGTATACTCATGCTTGGCCTTGTCATTTCTTCACTTTTTGGTTTTTGGATTGTTGGCTTGTTTTGTTTTCTTGGTTCTTGAGATAAGATTTTATGAAAAATCTTGAAGTTGTCCTCTTGGTTTCTTGAATTTTTGTGTTTGCTGGAGTTTTATGCTACTGTTTCAAATAATTTTCTTGAGTTAGTTACGTCATTCCACTTATTGAGTTCCATCATGAAAATGACATGGTTGGATTAAGGAATTTGGATTTGCTTGTTTTCTTAATTTGTTGATTTGAAGCCTTTGGTAGTTTGTGCTTTTCTCAAAGACTTTTTGCTTTCTCCTTAAAAAGTTAAAGCCTCAATTTTATTTTATTTTTCCATTGCTTTTTCTTTTGGTTTTCATTTCATGGTTTTCATCCTTTCTGGAGAAATTTTTTAGTTTCTCATTTTGGTCAAGTTTCTTGATTTTGAGAGAAGTTCGGTAGTGGGCTTGTCTCTTTTGTATCAAGTTGTCTTTGGAATTTTTGTGCAAGAAAGTTATTGTTTGATCTTGTCTTTGAATTTTTGTCAAAGTGATCAGACCTTTCTTATTGAAAATTTGATTTTCTTCCTTAGTAAGTAGTCCTAGAATTTGCATTTGTCATTGGTAGTTTTGCATTAGTGTGGTTGCATTGTTAAGAATATTTATTATTTTGATATTTTTTGAAGTGTGTGCACGTGATATTGAAAATAAAAGAAAAAATCCTTACTTTTTATTTGTTTCATAGAACCCAAGTAGAAATCTCTTTCATCAAAGAAAAAGTTTCATATGCATGTATAAGGTTTCTATTGCTTTCTCTTTTGCGTCAAAACATCACAATTTGCATTCTTCGTTTAACCTTGACTTAAAAATAACAACTATTAAATCAAGTGCTTAATTAAAATGAACTATAATTTTTTGAGTTGTCATTAATATACACCAACTAGTCTAGGTCATAGGGCATTGGAATAGGTGAGTGGAGAGTTAACTCTCTAGGGCCACTCAAAATTTCAAACATAAAATTTGATTAATGAGTGCAATCCAGCCTCATTAAGTGGATCGGGAAATCTCTACATCCATAGAGTTAAGCGCGAGGGCTAGCGAAGGTAGAGAAAAGAGATACCCCTCTCTTATTTGTTGGATCCTTAACTAAGACAGTTTTGCTCGGCTACCGATACGAACTAGTTTCCTTAGTTTTTATTCCTAGGTATCACATAGGTGACTGTGGGGGGGGAATACCTGTGGTACCTAAGGCAGACATTGTATCAATCTCATTAGTACTTCTAGAGGGTGCCCTTGTGAAGCTCAGGTACTTGCACCAGAAAAGGATTTTGTTAGGAGGTCAGCGTAATTGTTTCGGTTACCTTCGCTAGTGGGCCTAGGGCGTAATTACCCTAGAATATTCTTGGAAGGTTATTTTATTCACTTTCTTGTATTTTGGTGTCCAGTCCTAATAACTTGGAGTGGATATAGATGAAGGTTACTTGATTGCTGCATCTTAGGGACATTTTTTTAGAGAGTTCTCTTTTCTCCTAGATTTCCATAGCATTGTAATTTTTTGATTCTACATAAAATCTCATAATTATTAAAATTGGTTGACTGATTGGTTCCTTGATTGAGGAGGATTTGTGGGATTTCTTCTATGAGTGCCAAGCCTTCTTCAAGAAGGCGTGGGAGAAATTATGCTGGTGATTTTCATCCAGTAGTTGCAAACGCATCAAAGAGTGATCCTACACTTGGGGATATTATTTCTGTGGGTGGTCCTAGTTCTACTGGTGATATAGAAAGGATTACTCCACTCATCTCTCGATTCATTTTTCCAGTAGAAGAAGTTGATGTGGAAGAGATTCCTGAACCTCCAATTAATCCTTCCTCTCCTCTTCGTGCTAGTTTTCCGGGCGTTCTTTTGTACATTGGGCCTCTTTCTCAAAGACCGGCTAGCCTCCATATTTCTCCTTATTTCCTTTCGATGGCCACAGTTTGGAACACAACTTTAGCTATGAGCACTTCGAGTGTGCATACTCCTATTTCGGCTGAAGGAGGAGGTACTATTTCTATTTCGACTATCACTCCCAATGCTGCAAATTTTGGCTCTACCTCTGTTCCATCTACGAGTGGGGGAACCCAAGCTTTTGCTTCCCATTCTAGTCCCTTTTCTTTTGGAATTCCTTCTAGCGCAGTTCCTTCAGTTCCTCTCACTATTTTTGTAGCTGTCTCCACACCCATTTCCTCTATGGCTAGTGGGTCAGCTTCTTTTCAGGGTTCCCCCTTCGAAAGTGGTCATCTCCCTCATTCGAACCCTTCCTTAGGTTCATTTCCTTTCTTCGCTCAAGGTCAAGGTTTTAATCCTTTTTTCAGAGGCAAAATCTCTAATTCTTTTTAAGGCTGGAACCCTAATTTTATAGGGTTAGGAACTGGGAATCAGTTTTTGTATGGCCAGCAAGGGAATGTCCCTTTCTCCTCTATAGGTGCTTCTCAGGGTTTCTCTTCATTCGCTAATGCTTGGATCCTTTACCAAGGGGTCCCATATTCATTTAACATTTTCATTGGGGGGAAATATCCCTCTTTATGGCAACCCTATGATAGGAGGGGGTCCTACTCCAAATTTTTCAGGGCCACAAGGTTTCTCTTATGGCTCAGCTTTTTCTACAAACAATCCATGGCAACCTGGTGCCTTAGAAAATCAAGGGTATTCTTTTCAAAATGTTGGGAATCGTTCTGTTGGTGGATGGAATTTTCAAGCTCCTCCATGCTTACAGTTCCTGGAAACCCTAAATTTTCCATATTTTTCAAAGTTGACTAATGATCCTATTTGGTACAGCTCAGGTTGGCCTCTAGTCCCTACTAAACTTTCATTAGATATTTCAAAATTTGAAGGGAAGACTGGTGAGGATCTAGCCGACCATGTTACCAATTTCCATTTATGGTGTTCATCGAACTCCCTTATCGATGATTCAATTAGGTTGAGAATATTTCAACGCACCCTAACTGGAAACACTGCTAAATGGTACATTGAGCTTACTGGGGGGTACTTTTTCTTCATTTGGCAAGTTGGATACCAAGTTTTTGAACCATTTCCATTTGTCTGTTCATTATGATGCTGGGACTGATCTCTTGGCCAATTTTTAGCATGATAAGGCAACGCATATTTATGATCATATTCAGGAATGGAGGAGAAGGAAGAGGCTCATTAAAGCCCATATTCCTAATGAATTCCTTCTCGAATGGTTCCTTAAATCCTTACAACCAGAAATATCAAAGAATGTATCTCTGTCCAGGGTATTTTCAGAGGAGAAGGCTATCTTTAGAACCCATAAATTGGAACTGATCTATTCTCAGTCTCAGGTTCTTAATAATATTTTTCCTGATGCTCCTCATTCCAAAGTGGATTTAGCCAAACCAAAGCCAATTCCTCATGCTGACGGGCTTGTTGGTTTGATCAATAGTGGCACGAATAACCTTCTGAATCAACTGCAGCAGTTATCTCTACAATCTTCTCCTTATATTAAGGCTACGTTGACAGTGTCTACTCCTTCCCAACACTTCACTATTAATGTAAAACCTGATGGGAAGAAGAGGGGATGGAATAATAACAATAAGAAGGATAAGGATGGGAAGGGTAATGCGAATAGATCCAACGATAATTTTGGAGAGGGTAAGAGAGAGGCAAAGAAGAAATTTAAGTTTCCATGCAAGTTATGTACTGGAGACCATCTTACTCATCTCTGCCCTAAGATTCAGGATACTCAGTGCTTATTAGCATAGTAGGGTTCCTCTAGTTCCCAGGCTATCCTGACTAACCCTTTTCCCCAAGGGAATCAAATGCTTGTTGGCACGAATGCTAATGCTGGAGCTCCCGCTAGGGGCAACAACGAAGGGGAAAATTCCTCAAATGTATATGATGAGTTCTCATGTTGATGTTGCTATGAGATCATGTGATTATGGTGAATATGACTCTTAAAAGGCTAAGGGTGCTCCTGATACTTCTGAGCCACTCCATATTGAGAGGCCCATGGTCGGGCCTATACCTCCCATGCCGAAAGGTTCTGCTAAATGTACGACAATCAAACCTAATGCCAATGCAGCCGAGAACTACTCCATTGTAGAATATTTGGCTCAGATTCCTTGTGCTATGTCTTCATTTGTAATATTCCAAAATTGAAAAGACATGAATATAGAACATTTACAACATTCCAAATAAAGTAAAATAGTGATATAGAAAAAATATGGAAAATGCCAAAAATATGCTGCAACATCAAGACATTATAACCATAATTAGAAAACAGCTGAATAATATCATTAAGGATCAACAAGAATGTAAGTACATAGTGCTCCATAAAGGAATGCACTCAAGCCACAAGATGGTTGAAATACACCAAAGAGATCTAGCACTGGAAGTATAACTACTGTTGCTAGAAATCACTGCTACTGTGAATAAGAACTATGTGCGAGAAGTTTTTGGAGTGCTCAGAATGATCTAGGATTTTAACCATGGATTCTACTCTAAAAACCCAGAAATGGTTTGGCTAGATTTGAAGTTTGGATTTTCAGCCCTTTTTGGGTTGCCCACTACACCCCTGCTGACTGACTTATTGTATTGGTCATACAAGACCAATACAATATCAATAATTTGAATCATGTATTCTATGGCTACCATCATTTTCCTTTTATGCTTGGTGAGATTCCTCACCCTGGGTCCCATTCATTAAAGGAGTTACTCTCATGCATACACTCCTCCTAAATTACTGCGATGTCCTCCATTAATCCTCCACTATCTCCATAACATCGTTGTTAATCTAGTCAACATTGACCTTGTCCACATGCTTTAGACCCTGTTCACACCTCAAGGTGCTTTATTCAGCTAATACAATGATCCACATTCACATGAGAAGTGGTTTTATTCCTACTAATGAGATTTATGGTCTCCCTACCCACTTATTCATATATCTAAGTGACAAAAGAAAAAATTAATATTCCAATTAGTTGCAAGCTAATTTTGGAATATTACAGTGCTCCCCTCTCAAATGTTTTGTGTCCTCAAGAAACTAAAAGGATATACACTGCAAAGCCTCCTCTCCTCCTCCTATAGCATCCTCATTTGATAAGCTCCTCCTCTGAACAAGATGCTCTCTCATCAATTTGTCCTCTAGTTGCTCATCCCAAGTGTACAAGTCAACCTTTGGTGATAAATCCAAATGGCTCTCATCATGAAGAAGTGGGATATCCATGGAGGAAATTATATGTTGTCTAGAGGCCTTCTTGAGGCATGGCATCTGAAAAATGTTTGGAACTTAAATCCCCGTGAGAAGCTCCAATCTCGAAGCTATCATCCAAACAAAATGGGTCACCCTCCAGAGTGGTAACTCATAGAAAAACTCTTCCATCTCTTGCTCCTACAATGTAGATGACCTGTATGGCTGAACATGATAGACCAAATTATCTATCCCACATTGTTTCTCTCTCCACTTATGATATGTGTAGAGCTTCTGCTGATTTTGGGATGCAATAATGTTTCCTTCAAGAGGAAAAAGGACAATTGTATTCTCAAAGATCCACCCTTTGGTTCTATGAACCTTGATTGCCCAAATTATTCCGCATATAGTGAATAGGACATCATCAAAATATGGAATCCAAATGATAAATATACTGAGTGTTGTGTGAAGTGTTGGATGGTGCCAATAGTTTTCCAAGTGGATACCGCACAGTTTTGCTACTTGGTGTCTCTGAGCATAATGTGGCAAGTTATCTCCCAACCACTTGCTAGTTGTGCATGTTTTCTCATCTACTTAGAGGTAGAAAATGACATTGTATATCAGATGAGCATACCATAAACAGAGCAATAATTTCCCAAAGCCATACAAGAAATAGCTCTCTCCATCACTGATGTTGGTATTAAAGAGACCATGAAGTCCAAATAGAGCCTCTTACCCTCTTGTGGAGCAATGCACTGTATATAAATGGAAAGAGAATGCAAATACTTTTTTAGATGATTAATAAGTACAAAAAAACAACTCTTACCATGTACTATGAGTAAGCTGATAATGAGGTCCATGGGTGAGCCCTCCCATGAGAATCTCTCCATAATGGTTTGAAATGTCTCCATGAGACCTTGGTGAATGGAAAGGAATAAATCATGTGATGCATGTAGAGCCTTCTTCTTGTGCTTGGAGATCCAAGTCAAGAAGATTATATCCTGGTAATAGATGACTCCATACCCCTCTCTATATCTCTCATCTCCTACTTTCCCATCAAGTACCTCATGTGTGAATTGATCCTTGGAACACTCCATCGACATATAAAAACTCCCAAGTGACAGTGTTTTTGGCCTTTGTCATAAGGCTACTTTCATCTCATAACTCCCCTCTTTGACATGCCCAATGCCAAAGTCACATACCAGAATGCTGTTATATATGGGATAATCCTTCCTGTGTGGAAGTTACTCGTGATCCTCCAAAGCTAAGGAGTAGCCCCTTTGCACCATGATTGTGCCACCATCTACTCCTGAAACATCATGCAAGGTATGGGAGAAAATCAGCCCATACTCTCCCAAGAGTAACCAAAGCAACAATAACTCTTGTTGCCTCCTCACATTATCATCATACAAACCATGGAGTAAAAACATGATGATTGACAAGAAAAATATCACATCATCCAAATACAACCAAACTTCTTGCTACCACATAATGTAAGTGTCATGCCATGTACCAACCAATAACACACCCTTTGACATAGGATATGTCACATGATGGCCAAATTATTTCAAGAGTATCCAGCGTAGCCATGCCCCCTGCTGCCCTATGTCATAGATTTGTAAGTGGCTCACCAACCTCTTGCTCATCATCCTCACCTATCCATCCAAAAGTGGGTGTCTCCTACCATGCTCCAAATTGGTATCCATCCAATGGAGAATACCATCCTCCAAAATCTGAACACTATCTTTGCACTTCATGAGATGTTTAAGTGCAACCTCCTGGAGATATCCACATAAAGACCACTCATCAATGACCAAGTTGAACCCATAAGGTTCCAAAATATGTTGTAGGCAAGAGCTTCTCATTGAACTGTGAGGTGCTCATCAAGAAGGATCTGTCATAATAATGGGAGATGTTATCCATCATAAGATGTCTCTCATCAACCATCTGCCTATCCAATGCTACAGAAGTAGAATGGTCATTGGAATGCTCCAATAATAGTTAGCCCCCCAACTCATCACTGCTGCTCAGTGACAACATTGTTGATCTCCATGATGGTGCATGTATTGTCTTATAATCATGCACAATGTTGAACATATAGTTTTGCATTGGATTGATTAGGATTATGCTCATCCTATCCTCCAAAACTCTACACTCTAACCCAAAGTGTTGTGTGAAACTCAACAATGAGAAACCAGGATGATTATATATCTCCTCCTTGAACCAGTCAAGGGTCCTCCGCCCAGTGATAGTCTGCTGATCCAAATCAGAAATGTTCTTTAACCCTTGGTCATGCAATTTTGTTGATGGCTTGTCCCCACAACTCTCCATATGATATGCTGAAATAATAGGGGGTGGAATTTTTTGCATACCTTGGTTAAGGTGATCCTTGGGAACATCTTGTACAACTACAAGGGTTCCTCCTACCGGTGTAATGACTCCTACAATTGCTAGTGATGGTGATGGCTTCTCCTCTACTATTGCACCAGTGTTGGTATATGTCTCCTCCTCCTCATGCATCTCCTAAACAATGCATGGGACTCTCAATGTCAAGATATCAAGACCATCTTGCAAGGATGCAAGTGTTCCTTCTCCTGATGCAAGTACTCCTGCATCAAGTGGTGGTGGAAGTTTCTCTTCTTCTGGAATGATAATGTTGAAATATTCCCTTGGCTCCTCATGTGATTTCTTATCTATGTTAGGAAATGTCTCAAACTTCTTGATCGGCCTTTGAGTAAAATCTGCATAAGCAGTCACTCTTGCATGTTTCAAATGGCTGACATTTGCTTCACCCTCAAGGTGCAGTGCCGCAATCTCAACAACTTCTCTTTCTGCTACTGGATGTAGTAGGAAGAATGAATCTAACTTATTCCTCCAAGCCTTTGATGTGCTTGTGCATGACCCATCAAAAATATACAATAGAAATCTATTATGTCTTTTTCTTCTATTGTTGTTGCAAGGTCTCTGTTCTTCTTGGATCTGAATGAACTGTTGGAGAGTTAGATTCTCCTTGAAAGACCTTAATTGAGATTTGTACTCTGCAAGATAATCACTTAGAGTCTCATGATCTAAGTTTCCTCCATCTCCATGCCTTTCACCTTCCTCTTCAAATAAAGTGGACATAGCAGATTGCTTTGGAGCTCTATGCAATACCAGTTTCTTCTACTGTTGATAGGAAGTGCTTGGAACTTCCTCATATTGAAACCTTATTGAGGTCTCATTGCATCTCTCCCTTCTCATTTGCATACCTACTTCATAGATTTGAAAAGATATGAAACAAAACTCACTCCCTCCATCATTGTAGATCTCTTCTTCTTGTGTCATAAGATGTATTTTCAACAAGATGAGCCAGAGATCATGCTCTGATACCACTTTAATATTCCAAAATGGAGAAGACGGGAATATAGAACATTTACAGCATTCCAAATAAAGTAAAGCAAGGATATAACAAAAATCTGGAAAATGCCAGAAATATGCTGCAACATCAAGACATTATAACCATGAGCAGAAAAAAAATTAATAATATCATTAAGGATCAACAAAAATGTAAGCACACAGTGCTCCAAAAAGGAATGCACTCAACCCACAAGATGGTTGAAATACACCAAAGAAATCTAGCACTGGAAGTATACTGCTGCTGTTGGAAACTACTACTATTGTGAAGACGATCTATGTGCGAGAGGCTACTGAAGTGCTTTGAATGATCCAAAATTTTAACCATGGATTCTACTCGAAAACCCCAGAAAAACCCAGAAATGGTTTGGCCATATTTGAAGTTCGGATTTTCGGCCCTTTTTGGGTTGCCCACTACACCCCTGCTGACTGACTTACACACTCCCTGGGGATGAATTCTGATATGAAGATAAAGTAATGATCTATCAGCTGCAACAACACCCAATCAATTCAACAGATGAAGGGTTGATCCCTTCTCTGGAAAATAGGGTCAAGAACCTGGGTACTTGACCTCCCACTGCAACTACACTGCAAAATAACGCAGTTTCTGGAGGAGACTTTGATGTGGGTGAATTTTGATACTTGTCCTGATGCAGCATGGTGGAATAAAGCTCTAAGAACTTCCTCAATAGCCTCCCGGATGAATGGTTTCCCCCTCCACTGGAAAACAATCTCAGAAAGTGGGTTTCTTAACCCTCCACTACTACAACCCTGCAACGCAGCACAATCTTGAAGCAGACTATGCTAGGAATAATAACTGAAGCTTGGCCAAATGCGGGATGGTGGAAATGATGATCAATTTACCTCTCTTGAGTAGGCACTTGAAGTCCCACGAGGGTGAGGGTGGGATTTCCGCTCGGAAACACCCTTGTGCTAAACAACACAACAGGATCCTCTAAACAATTGAAGCATGCAAATAATCATACAAGACCAATACAATATCAATAATTTGAATCATGACTTCTATGGCTGCCATCCTCTTTATTTTATTCTTGGTGAACTTCCTCACCCTAGGTCCCACTCATTGAAGGAGTTACTCTCATGCATACACTCCTCCTAAATGACTGTGATGTCCTCTAGTAATCCTCCATTATCTCCATAACAATGTTGTTGATCTAGTCCACATTGACCTTGTCCATATGCTTTAGCCCCTGTTCACACCTCAAGGTGCTTTATTCAAGTAATACAGTGATCCAAATTCACATGAGAAGTGGTTTTATTCCTACTAAAGATATTTATGGGTCTCCCTACCCACTTATGCATCTATGTAAGTGACAAAAGAAAAAATTAATATTCCAATTAGTTGCAAGCTATTTGTGGAATATTACAGTCCTCCCCTCCAAAATTTTTCTTATCCTCAAGAAACTTCAAGGATATACACTTCAAAGCCTCCTCTCCTCCTCTTCTAGCATCCTCATCTGATAAGCTCCTCCACTGAAAAAGATGCTGCCTCATCAATTTTTCCTCTAGTTGCTCTTCCCAATTGTACAAGTGAACCTTTGGCGATAAATCCAAATGGCTCTCATCATGAAGAAGTGGGATATCCATGGAGGAAAATATATGCTTTCTAGAGGCCTTTTCAGGCATGGGAACTGAAAAATGTTGGTAATTTCAATCCCCATGAGAAGCTCCAAGCCCCAAGCTATCATCCAAACAAAATGGGTCACCCTCCAAAGTGGTAACTCATATAAAAACTCTTCCATCTCTTGCTCCTGAAATACAGATGGGTTGTATGGTTAAACATGATAGACCAAATTGTCTATCTCACGCTATCTCTCTCTCCATTTATGATATGTGTAGAGCTTCTATTGATTTTGGGCTTCAATAATGTTGCCTTCAAGAGGGAAAAGGACAACTGGATTCTCAAAGATCCACCCTTTGGTTCTATGAACCTTGCTTGCACAAGCTATTGCACATATAGTGAATAGGACATCATCACAATATTGAATCCAAATGAGAAATATATTGAGTGTTATGTGAAGTGTTGGATGGTGCCAATAGTTTCCCAAGTGGATACATCATAGTTTTGCTACCTGTTGTCTCTGAACATAATGTGGCAAGTTGTCTCCCAGCCACTTGCTAGTTGTGCATGTTTGCTCATCTACTTGGAGGTAGTAAATGGCATTGTATATTAGCTGAGCATACCAAAAATAGAGCATTACTTTCCAAAATCCATACAAGAAATGGCTATCTCCATCATTGATGTTGGTCTTAGAGAGACCATGAAGTCCAAATAGAGGCTTACCCTCTTGTGGAGCAATGTATTGTACATAAATGGCAAGAGAATGCAAATACTTTGTTAGATGATCAATAAGTACAAAAACACAACTCTTACCATGTATAGTGAGTAAGCTGATAATGAAGTCCATGGATGATCCCTCCCATGAGAATCTCTCCATAATGGTCTGAAATGTCTCCGTCAGACCTTGGTGAATGGAAAGGAATAAATCATGTGTTGCATATAGAGCCTTGTTCTTGTGCTTGGAGATCCAAGTCAAGAATATTATATCCTAGTAATAGATGAATCCATCCACCTCTCTATATCTCTCATCTCCTACTTTCCCATCAAGTACCTCATGTGTGAAGTGATCCTTGGAACACTCCATCAACAGATCAAAACTCCCAAGTGACAGTGTTGTTGGCCTTTGTGATAAGGCTCCTGTCATCTCATAAATCCCCTATTTGACATGCCCAATGCCAAAGTCACATACTGGAATGCTGCTATATATGGCAGACTCCTTCTTTTGTGGAAGTGCCTCCTGATCCTCCAAAGCTAAGCAGTATCCCCTTTGCACCATGATTGTGCCACCATCTACTCCTAAAACATCATGCAAGTTATGGGTGAAAATCATTCCATACTCTCCCAAGAGTAACCAAAGAAAAAATAACTCTCGCTGCCTCCTCACATCATCATCATACACACCATGGAGTAAAAACATGATGATTGATAAGAAAAATATCACATCATCCCAATACAACCAAACTCCTTGCTACCACATGATGTAAGTTTCATGCCATGTCCCAATCAATAACACACCCTTTGACATAGGATATGTCATATGATGACAAAAATCTTTCAAGAGTAGCCAGCGTAGCCATTCCTCCTACTGCCCCGTGTCATATATATGCAGGTGTCTCACCAACCCCTTTCTCATCATCCTCACCCATCCATCCAACTATGGGTGTCTCCTACCATGCTCCAAATTGGTATCCTTCCAATGGAGAATACCATCCTCCAAAATCTGAACATTATTTTTGCACTTCATGAGATGTTGAAGTGAAACCTCCTAGAGATCTCCACATAAAGAACACTCATCAATGACCAAGTTGAACCCATAAGGTTCCAAATATGTTGTAGGCAAGAGCTTCTCATTGAGCTGTGAGGTGCTCATCAAGAAGGATCTATCATAATAATGGGAGATGTTATACAGCATAAGATGTCTCTCATCAACCATCTACATATCCAATGCTAAAAAAATAGAATGGTCATTGGGATCCAATAATAGTTGGTCCTCCAACTCATCACTAATACTCAGTGATAGCACTATTTATCTCCATGATGGTGCATGTGTTGTCTCATAATCATGCACAATGCTAAAAATATAGTTCTGCATTGGATTGATTAGGATTATGCTCATCCTATCCTCCAAAACTCTACACTCCAACCCAAAGTGTTGTGTGCAGCTCAAAAATGGGAAACCAGGATGACCATATATCTCCTCCTTGAACCAGTCAAGGGTCCTCTGTGTAGTGATATTCTGCTGCTCCAAATCAGCAATGTGCTTTTGCCCTTGGTCATGCAATTGCCTTGATGGCATGTCCCCACAACTCTCCATATGATGTGTTGAAATAATAGGGGGTGGAAATTTTTGCATACCTTGGTTAAGTTGATCCTTGGGAACATCTTGTATGGCTAGAAGGGTTCCTCCTACTAGTGTAATGACTCCTCCAACTACTGGTGATGGTGATGGATGCTCCTCTGCTATTGCACCAGCGATGGTATATGTCTCCTCCTCCTCATGCATCTCCTGAATAATGCATGGGACTCTCAATGTCAAGAGATCAAGACCATCTTGCAAGGATGCAAGTGTTCCTTCTCCTGATGCAAGTACTCCTGCAACAAGTGGTGTCGGAAGTTTCTCTTCTTCCGTAATGTTAATGTTGAGATCTTCCCTTGGCTCCTAATGTGCTTTCTCATCTATGTCAGGAAATGTCTCAATAGAAACTACCTCCGGTTTCCTCTTATCAAAATTCTTCATCAAACTTTGAGTAAAATCTGCATAAGAAATCACTCTTGCATGTTTCAAATGGTTGAACCACCAAATATTGTCTTCACCCTCAAGGCTCGGTGCTGCAATATCAACAGGTTCTCTTTCTGCTAGTGGATGTAGAAGGAATAATGCATCTAACTTCTTCCTCCAAGAATTTTTTATGCTTGTGGATGACCCATCAAAAGTAGACAATAGAAATCTATTATGTCTTTTTCTTCTATTGTTGTTGCAAGGTCTTTGTCCTTCTTGGATCTGAAAGAAATTTTGGAAAGTTGGATTCTCCTTGAAATCCCTTGATTGAGATTTGTACTCTACAAGATAATCACTTAGAGTCTCATGATCTAAGTTTCCTCCATCTCCATGCCTTTCACCTTCCTCTTCAAAGAAAATGGACATAGTAGATTGCTTTGGAGCTCTATGCAATACTAGTTTCTTCTGCTGCTGGTAGGAAGTGCCTGGACCTTCCTCATCTTGAAACCTTCTTGAGGTCTCATTGCATCTCTCCCTTCTCATTTGCTTGACCTCCTTGGAGAGGTCCTTCATAGATCTGAAAAGATATGAGACAAAACTCATTTGCTCCATCATTGTAGATCTCTTCTTCTTGTGTCATAAGATGTATTGCCCACAAGCTGAGCCAGAGATCATGCTCTGATACCACTATAATATTCCAAAATGGAAAAGATAGGAATATAGAACATTTACAGCATTCCAAATAAAATAAAACAGGGATATAGCAAAAATCTAGAAAATGTTGGAAATATGCTACAACATCAAGGCATTATAACCATGAGAATAAAATAGCTGAATAATATCATTTAGTATCAACAACAATGTAAGTACATTGTGCTCCAAAAAGGAATGAACTCAAGCCACAAGATGGTTGAAATACACCAAAGAAATCTAGCACTGGAAGTATAACTACTGTTGTTGGAAACTATTGCTACTATGAATAAGATCTATGTCCAATAGGCTGCTGGAGTGCTCAGAATGATCTTGGATTTTAACCATGGATTCTACTCGAAAACCCCAGAAAAACCAAAAAGAAGTTTGGCCAGATTTGAAGTTTGGATTTTTGGCCCTTTTTGGGTTGCCCACTGCACCCCTGCTAAATGACTTACGCACTCCCTAGGGATTAGGGAATGATCTCTTAGCTGAAAAAACACCCAATCAACTCAATAGATGAAGGGTTGATCCCTTCTCTGGAAAATAGGGTCAAGAACTTGGGTACTTGACCTCCCACTGCAACAACACTATAAAATAATGTAGTTTCTGGAGGAGACTACGCTGCAGGTAAATTTTCTTGCTTGGCTTGATGCCAAATGGTGGAATAAAACTCTAAGAACTTCCTTACTATTCTCCCTGATGAAGGGTTTCCCCCTCCACTGGAAAACAAGCTCAGAAAGTGGGTTTCTCAACCCTCCACTACTACAACCCTGCAACACAACACAATCATGAAGGAGAGTGCACTGGGAATAATGGCTAAAGCTTGGCCAAATTATAGATGGTGGAAATGATGCTCAATATACCTCTCCTGAGTAGGCACTTGAATTCCCTCGAGGATGAGGGTGGAATTTCTGCTCGGAAACACCCTTATTCTAAACAACACAACAGACTCTGCTAAACAGCTGAAGCTTGAAAATAGTCATACAAGACCAATACAATATCAATAATATGAATCATGTCTTCTATGGTTCCATCCTCTTCCTTTTATGCTTGGTGAGCTTCCTCACCCAGTGTCCCATTCATTAAAGGAGTTACTCTCATGCATACACTTCTCCTAAATGACTGTGGTGTCCTCCATTAATCCTCCACTATCTCCATAACAGCGTTATTGACCTGGTCAACATTGAGCTTGTCCACATGCTTTAGCCCTTGTTCACACTTCAAGGTGCTTTATTCAGCTAATACAATGATCCAAATTCACATGAGAAGTGGTTTTATTCCTACTAAATATATTTATGGGTATCCCTACCGACTAATTCATCTATATAAGTGACAAAAGAAAAAATTAATATTCCAATTAGCTGCAAGCTAATTTTGGAATATTATAGCGTTGGAGGTACTCCAGTCATACCCAATACAAAGGAGTGTGTTTCTCACTGTTATCAGGGAAGTTGATACAAATAACTCTCTTATGATCACATTCGATATGACCAATCTAAAGAAGAGACTCCTTCATCACACGGCTTTTCAGATCAAATCTACGTATCAGAAAATCAATTTTTTCGAACAGCAGTCGATGAGGGCGCTTCCACATGTGTCATGTCTATCTCATGGTGGAAAGCCATTGGATCTCCTCAATCCGTGCCTTCACCTACTCTTCTCACTGCATTTGATGTCCATTCTCACATGCCACATGACATTGTTCTGGCTTTTCCCATCTACGTTGGGGGTAAATTTTTCAATATCGAAGTTGAGATAGTTGATGCAAATTTGGACTACAACCTTCTATTGGGGCGGAATTTGATTTATGAGATGGATGTTATTTCTTCATCATTATTTCATGTCCTCTATTTTTCCCATGAGGGGAGGATTGTCACTATTGATCAAATGGACTACTCTCCAATAGATCCAAATGCATCTTTTGACTCTACTATTCCCTTGGTGAATGATGACAAGGAACTTGTCATGAATTTAGGGGTTGGAATGTATACCTCATTGATGGGTACCTTTGATCTTTTGCCTCCTTCCGTTCATATTAATGTTATCTCATCCTCCAGATACTCAAAGAAATTTCGTTCAAACTTATTATTTTTTGGACCCTTGGACCTTGCCTTCTCCTACTACCACATTAGAAGAAGGTAAAGTGGGTGGAATGGAGTTTCCTATATCTGTGGCAGAGATTTCGTATCAATCCATTGTTGACTCTGCAGATTTCGTTCCATTTTCTCTTTCGCCGGAGGATTTGGAAAGAGATGTGGCTCCGACTTGGACACTTAATTCATCTTCTGCTCAGGAATTCCTTGATACTGTTCTTCCATCTCAAGAGGCTATCCTTGAGGAAATGACTGGTGTGGAAAGACCGTGGGATTATTGTCATATCGGTCCTATTTTCTACCTAATTTGTGAGAATTTGAGACAAGAATGTCTACCCCTTCGTCTTCTGGTTGTGTTCACCCGGTCATGAACCCTTTGACTGCAACACAAGTTTTTGCTTAAGGGAACATGGTTTTCATTTCTTAGACCATCCTGATGAACATTTCCAGGAATCCCAACGTTATAGAGAATTTTTTCATCATAGTTGAATGTTCCCCTGAATATATTCAGACTTATACCAATCTCTTTAAAGAGTTTCACGATTTGTTCGCTTGGTCTTATGAGGAAATGCCTGGAATTGATCCATCTATTGTCCAACATGATATCAATACTTATGAGAATTCTAAGCCTATACGACAGAAGCTTCATACGGTCAACCCTAGGAAAGACGCAGCTATCAAGGCCAAGGTTGATAAGCTACTTAAGGTGGGTTTCATATACCCCGTTATGTTAACTGAGTGGATTTCGGATACTGTGCATGTGGACAAGAAAAAAGGAATGATTCGTGTCTGCATTGATTCCAAGGATTTGAATAGGGCATGTACAAAGGATAATTACCCCATGCCATTTACTGATCAGATTATAAATGAGTGTGTGGGGAATGAGATTTTCTCCATCGTGGATGGTTTCTCGGGATACAATCAGATTACCATCTTTCCTGAAGATCAACACAAGACTGCTTTTATTTTCCACTAGGGTACCTTTGCCTACAAAAAGACGCCTCTTGGTCTTAAAAATGCTAGAGCTAATTTCCAGTAGGCCATGTCTTATGTTCTCCATGACATCAAGCATATCATCGAAGCTTATTTGGATGATTTATTTGCTCGTTCTCGAAAGAGAATTGATCATCCCTCTCATATTCGACATATTTTTGAAAGATATCTTCATTATAAAATCTGGTTGAACCATAATAAGTGTGTTTTCACCATCACATCCAGTCAATTTTTGGGATTCATTGCGTCTACTGAAGGGATTTGGGTAGATCCCTTCAAGGTTGAGGTAATACTTCAGTTGCCTCCCCCGTCTTCTATTCATCAACATCAAAGTATTCAAGGAAAAACCAATTTCTTGAGGAGATTCATTGCTAACTATGCTGAGGTAACAAAAGCATTTATGAGATTATTGAAGAAGGGAATTCAATTCTTTTGGGATGAATTTGCTCAACGCTCGTTCAATTCTTTGAAAAAATCATTAACCTCTGCTCTTTTATTGAGTCTACCTAATTATAGCAGAGACTTCCTTTTGTATCTCACCGCAGAAGAATATACTATAGGTATGGCTCTGGTTCAGGAGGATGATGCTCTTTGCAAGCATGTTATTTATTACCTAAGTCGAGGCTTGGTAGGTCCTGAACTGCGATATTCTCCCATTGAGAAATTAGCTTTGGCAGTTGTCCATGTTGTCCAGCAGCTCAGGCATTACATTCTCCTTTGCAAAACTTATGTTATGGAAACAATCAATATTTTTCAATTTGTTCTCAGTAGGTGAGTGATTGGCAGAAAATACAATCGATGGATTTTCATTTTGCAAGAGTTAGATCTCAAATTCCTATCTACCAAATCCAAGAAATATTTGGTATTTGCATAGTAGATCTCTGAGTGGCCTTGTGGAGATGAGATTATTTATGTGGTGTCGTTCCTTGATGAACATATTTTCCTCATTTATTCGCAAGATCCTTGTTGAAATTCAACAAGAAAATTCAGCACACACACTAGTGTGGGATCTCAATTCACATAGTGATGGGTCCTAGCGATACATTAGTGTGCAAGCCAATTTATTAAATAAATTGGAAAATTAATTATAATCTTATCTTGTAATAACTTGTAATAGTTAACTAAGTGTGATAGACTTAGTTAGCTCAAGGATTTCGAGTTGAGGGTGAAAGGATAGGCATGTAGAGTGATTATATTATTTACAGTGTCCAGTTGCAGTTGTAGCACTAGTGTAGTGTGGGTGGGATCACTTAACTCACATTGATTGAGTTAAAATCAGGTTAACTAGTTCTAATTGTTTGATGAGCTAGTGGAAGATCAAGTGAATTAAAATAGATTTAATTCACCAGTAGTGATCAACCAAGTAAATGATCATTCATTATTTATAGTTGCATGCATGCTAATTTTGGTGGAGACCCAGTTGAGAAAAAGGTTTAAGGCTAGTAAACTATCGGTTTTATTTTAGGCAAACTGCCCAAGTGCAATTATAAAACCATGAGAAGCCCATGATGAATTGTGCAATCAAGGAAGGCTGAATTTACTATTTAATAGGGGTTTAATTCTCTAGTGATTGCATAAGAAGGGTAGGTTTAGGGTAGGTTAATAATTGGCTATGTGTTTTTCCAATTTAGCCTAGATTAGTGTGAAGCAATTGTTAGAGTGTATGAGGTTGTCGTGATCACAAATACATTGTATTGTTTCATGATTCCTTGGTTGATTATACAATAAATATGGAGGGGTTTTGAGCAGTTTCTTTCCCCAGGATTATCTGGTGTTGTGCATTTATTTAATTATTTCTCTTACTTGCATGTGATTGAGAGATCATGTTTATATTCCGCAAATATTGTAGAAGGATTAAATATCTTGTTTTAGTACATTACATGATCAGATTGAGTCCATTGATATAATTTCTACATATTATTATAGCCATGTTAGATATTTTCTACATGGTATCAGCACGCCATGAATCACAATAGTGGAGAATAAATTGTGTTTGTGTGGAATAGTATTCAAATTTAGAGGTACTTTCTTTGGAGCTATAAGCGGATCAAGATGTCTTTCAATGGCTTGAGACTCAAATATGTACTCTAGGGAAGTTCGAATTATATTTCATGGAAGGACGGGATGGAGGTAGTGTTGGAGGACAATGGGTTGAAGGAATTCGTAGATAATGATATTCCCAAGGCCATAGCAACAGATGCCCAACTTCTTGATGAATGGAAGAAGAAGGTAGCAAAGGCGATGAGGATCTTGTTAGAGGGAGTTCGAGATCACATTGTCTCCAGTCTCCATGGAAAGGCAACTCCACATGCTATGTGGAAGGCCTTGACATATCTATTTCAAAGAAACAGTGACCACAGAAAATTCGCACTCAAGGACAAGTTTAGGAAAGTCAAAATGGAGAGTACACAATCTCTCATCGCATGCATGGAATCAAATGTGATGGGATCTATGTGGTACTTGGATAGTGGAGCATATTTCCACATGAAGGGAAACAAAGAACTCTTTAGTAGCTTGGAGGATAAGGATCTTCAGATGCACATCGAGATGGGTGATGACGAGAGGTATAGCGCTACCAGTATTGATACAGTTACTTTCCAGAGACAGTCAGGTAAACCTTTCTTATTAAAAGATGCCATGCATGTACCAGGCTTGAAAAAGGATTTAGTTTCAATTGCTATGTTGGAGGATCTTCGATATTATCTAGTTTTCAGTGAAGGAAAGGCATTCCTTCATCACAAAGCCACAACACAGGTAAAGAGGATTGGGGTTCGTGTGAATAACCTCTACAAACTTGATGTAGATGGTTGCACAACATTGAGCAGTAAAGCAAGGAAGGTGGTGAGTCAGGATATAGGTGAGTTATGGCATAGGAGATTGGGCCATATACACCACATTTCTTTGAGGATCATGCAACATATTTCTACAGGTCTTCCAAAGGGTACTCTTGCGCAGATAGACACATGCAAGGGATGTAGTATGGGGAATTATACTAAATCCACTTTTCATGAAAATGAGAACCGAGCAGTGGCAATCCTTGTGAGAGTTCACTCAGACATGTGTGGACCATTCTCTACACCTTCCACAACAAAGCATGGGTATTATGTGATTTTTTTTTATGATTTTTCTAGAAAGTGTTGGATCTTCTTTCTGCAGAAGAAAGATAAGGTGTTCTCAAAATTTTGTGAGTTCAAAGCACTGGTAGAGAAATATACAAGGAAGAAGGTGAAGTCTCTAAGGAGTGACAATGGTGATGAATATATCTGTAATGAATTCAATAAATTCTGTGCCAAAGAAGGAATTTAGAGAGAACTGATTGCTCCTCATAACCCACAACAGAATGGGGTTGCAGAAAGAAAGAACATATCAATTGTGGGAGCAACATGAGCTATGTTACATGATCAGGGCCTATCATTTTATCTGTGGGCAGAGGCATGCAACACAACGGTATTTGTGCAGAACTGAAGTCCTCATCGGATACTTGGCATCAAGGAAAATTTTAGGGGCTACTATTCGTAGGTGGGCTAATTTTCAAGAATTTTTCCAAAACAATATTCGCCAATTACCATTTTTTTGTCCCGGTTGGGATGGGTAGGCCCACCACTTAGGCCAAGACCCAAGTAAGTGGGGGACCCCGTCGGGCTCCTCCCCCCCCCCCCTGAGAACTGTACGTGAAAGTTTCCCTTCGTGCGGCTCGAATCATTCTCAGATGCCTGCCCAGCAGGCGCAGGCATCCCCGTTTGCCGCCGAATTGAAAAGTGGCGGGGACCGAAACTATGACCAACCAATAGAGTAAACTTAGCTGCGAGGAATGTGGTTCCAAAGGTTGAGGGTGGAGGGCGCTGGTTCGCGGAGTCCGCTTATCAGGAGACTTCCGTACCACCATAATTCGACTGCTGTTGATCCCAAACTTCTCCGAACTCCTAAACATAAGGTGAAACCACAAGGTTATACCGATACCTACCTTCCCCTCGACTATAGGGAAGGTATAACTGATAGCCGATTAGTTAGGGGGTTATTGTGGGTGGCTCCCCCCCCCCCCCCACCTTTCGGGGCAGGGGGGCCGCCCGATTCGACCATGCATGGTATCGATATAATGGGGCAGCCGAGCTGATCTGCTTCCAATTGGAGAAAGCCGCTTTCACCAAGTAAGCCACCTTTCGGTGCGGGTCACGTAACCCTATCCGAGCCATTACAGCTCGGCCTTCTCTTTTTGAGGCTTCCTCTACCCACATATTGATGTGCCCGCAGCACCTCCATATGGATAAATATGGGCTTACCGTCTTATTCACCCAAATTTTAAAGTATAAAATTATTTTACCCTAAAAATCGCCAAAATTTTAAAATATATTAATATAAAATAATTATAAACCTAAATATTATTACAAAAATATCATCAAATTTTTTACAATTTACATATTAGGGACTATGAAGATTCGCCAAAGTTTCTAAACTTTAAGATAAACTTCCATCCTTAAAATTTTTCCTGCTTGGCATGAGTACACCTGAGGATGCTTTTTTAGGTAAGAAATTGGATGTTTCATATTATAAAAAAAGATTATCATATATCTATTTCCATGTGACCAAATATGCCAAGAAGAAGCTAGAATCAACAACATAGATTGAGATATTTGTGGGGTACACCGATACTTCCCAGAACTATTGAGTGTATTTGCTGGCTAACAAGATGATAGTTGTCAAGAGAGATGTTAGATTTGATGAGGAGAAAGACATGCGATTGTCCCATTAGAGGGAGATTGAATTGCATGCAGATGAGGAACTCTTAGTTCCAAAGGATGAACCTCAGGATTTGGAGAATCCACAAGATAAGGATCATGGAGTAGTAGAAACCACTCATGCAGATCCATCCACCAGAAATGGTAGGAAGTGCACCAGAGAGTTTGACAGATTGATTCTAGATGTGACAGAGAATGTAGGAGCACATACATCATAGCGTAGGAAGAGAAGGTCCCCAGACAGGTACACTGGATACATGGCTCTTATGAGCGAGTGTATTGTGACAGAACCATCCTCTTTTGAGGAATTAGTGTAGCAGTGAACATGGGTTGATGCCATGGTTGAGGAGTATGACTCCATTATCAGAAATAGTGCATGGAAAGTGGTCCCAAGACCAGTGGGGAAGTCATTGGTTAGATCCAGGTGGATCTACAAGGTGAAGCAGGCAACATATGGGAGTGTGGAGAAATACAAGGCTAGATTTGTGGCCCAGGGATTCTCACAAGTAGAGGGGATTGACTATGAGGAGACTTTTGCACCGGTTGTAAGATACTCATCAATTGGATCTATCCTTGCACTCTTAGCGCATATGGGGTGGCAGATACATCGGATGGATGTAAAGACAACCTTTCTCAATGGATTTATTGAGGAAGAAGTGTACATTGAGAAATCAGAAGGTTTTAAGACCTTTGACAGGGAGTCACATGTGTGAATACTCAAGAGAGCACTGTATGGGCTGAAGCAAGCACCCCGTGCTTGGTACACTAGGATCAAGAGCTATTCCACTGGGTTGGACTTCAAAAAGAGTGAAGCAGATGACAACCTATATCATATTGTGGTTGATGGTAAGCTTTTCATTATTGTAATTTATGTAGTTGATCTTATACTGACAAGTGATGAGAAGCTCATAACTTCTTGCAAAGAGGTTCTTGCAACAGAGTTTGAGATGAAGGACATGGGGCTCTTGCATTATTTCCTAGACATGGAAATATGGCAAAGAGATGGGGAGCTATTTGTATCTCAGGGAAAGTATGCCAAAGATATTCTGAGGAAGTTCCACATGGAAGGAAGAAAACCCATGGAGACTCCTCTTGTAGGTAACTGGAGAAATGAGGATACTACTTCAAGTGAGGTAGTGGATCCTACTGTTTACAGGAATCTTGTGGGTTCACTTATGTATTTGGTGAACACACGACCAGACATATGCTTGCAATTAACCAACATATTCAAGCTATGGTTAAGCCACATACCAAGCTCTTTTGGAAGGCGGGGAAGCATGTGTTGAGATATCTCAGGGGAACTACAAAGTATGGATTATGGTACAAACGGACAGATGGAGTGAAGCTTCAAGGCTTCACCGATGCATATTGGGCAGGTAGTCCATCAAAAAGGAAGAGAACATTAACGGGAATCTTCAGCATAGGATCAACAACAGTTTCTTAGTACATCAGGAAGCAGAGATTAGTTTCACTCAGTTCAACTGAGGCAGATTAATGAGGCCATCTAGATGATGAAGATACTTGTTGGTTTGTTCGGTCATCATATGGATCCGACGGTGATACATTGTAATAACCAGAGTTGCATAAAACTCTCGGTTAATCCAGTATTCCATGGCAGGTCCAAGAATACTAACATCTGGTACCACCATATCAAATATTATATTTAGAGGCACATTATGTTGTTGAAGTACATTCCCATGGAGGATCGGGATGAAAATATATTGACGAAGGCGCTTGCAAAGAGAAAATTCAATGTAATATTCCCAAACGGGAAAAACAGGAATATAGTGAAAAATGATGGAACAATAATGTTAAACATCATATAAAATCAAGAAGCCAATATGCAGACCTTTAATTCATTATAATAGAAGAAAAACATGCATAATAAATGGGCCATAAGATGTACAATAAGAAAAAACAAACCTCAAATCGACAAAATCCCTCAAAAGAGGTGTTGCTACTATATATAAAGAGTTGGAAGACTGCTACAATGTTAAGTCCCTATATTAATAGTATATCCCCTTATTATGTTTTTTTTTTTTGCTAAATTGTGCTAATTCTATTATATAAACATAAAGTTACAAAACTACCATGGTTTAGCTATGGGAGCCTGAAACCGGGCTTGAAGTCCAAGTTCTATCCAGATGACGAACTGCCCAGAGTGGGAAACCAGTTCCTTTAAAAGTAGTTACACCGCCCTTTAGATGGGAAACCGGTGAAGAGTCTATTACATTCAGCAAGAAAGAACTACATAAAGACAGAACTAGCATGCAGCTTTTGCTGCTATAGACAACAAAAAAAGCAGAGTTGCTTGCAAAAAATTCAAGTGCAGATACCATATTGATCCTAGACATAGCAAAGTCAATGCATTTGGGTTGGAGCAGGCGGCTCCTCCTCAATGCGACAGTCGTATTGTTCCTCAGGATCTTCATCAGCGCTCTGAGCTCCGTCTCTGCCTGAAAGGTCCGCATCCACCTGCATGTGAATATGGTCCAGGGAGGGAGAAACAGTAATAAGGGGTTCGCTTGGACCAGCAGTGGGAATGGCAGCAGGGTTGGGGATGGGGTCGAGAGGAGAAGGCGTAGGATCAGACACCGGAGGAGAAAAAATGGTGAATTCTTCACGTAGGGTTATAGTTATATAGGCAGTGATAGTAGGGCGATTGAAGGCACTGTCGAAATGAAGCTCGACTCTTTGCAAGGTTTGCCTCAGAATGTGGCTACCGGAGTGATGAGGGACAGAGAAAGCAGGGCTTGGGGGCGCGGCCAGAGGAGGAGCAGAGGGATGGTTGCCATGAATGTGGCCAGGAGGGGCATTGTGGTCCTGAGTAGGCCGCCTTTCAGATTGCTCAGTGAAGGGATCTTCGCCAGAGCTGATGGAAGGTCGATCACTCGCAGACCTGCCCTGAGAGGCGCCGCGGTGGCAATTCATACACTGCCTAAGCCTAGGCATAGTATTCTTCTCAGAGTGAACATGCAACGAACAGGAGGGCGCGACCAGAATAAGGGCTAAACCACCGTGAACGCTGGGAGAGACCTGCGAATTGGAATTGGAAAGACAGAAATTTCTATGCGAATAATGATATCCAGGGACAGTTTCCAGGCAGCTGAGCAGCAATCATCGACGATCAGTGATTGTGCATGCACAGGGCGTAGCACATCCCTCAGGGAAAATACTGCGAAAGGGCTGCAAGGATTGACTGACATGTCTAGAGTGATCCGGAGAGCGCGAGCTAGCATCCATATGGTGTCGACTGTTCAGAACAAGGAGGAGAAGGTGACGGCACGGAGGAGTTATTACCTGGAGAAAATGTGTATTTATTACCATATTAATGGCGCCATGGGGGGCCATTTGGCCACCCCATGCGAAGCGCCTTGGGAGTTGGCCAGGGACATGTGTCCCGTCGAAACTATTAGGCATCCGCATCCGGAGTATCCCCTTATTATGTTAGTGTAGCCCCCCTTATTGTTATTATTGTACCCCTGTAACCCCCATATTGTTATTATTGTGCCCTTAAATTATTATTGTTAGGTCGGCTAGGATTACATTGTGGCCCACTAGGATTACATTATGGCCCCATGGACTCCTATATATAGAAAGGAAGTTTTGTAAATTGTATCATCCAAGAATTGTTCATTTATGTAATGTATTGGAGGTTTCCCCCTCGAAGTGGCTCATTTCTAAGACGTTGATATCTCTTTTCTTCTATTTTTGGAGCTGGTTACACAACATTTGGTATCAGAGCTTTGGATTCTAGGGTTTCGCTGCTCCAAACAGGTCATCGTGGAATTTTCGCTATAAATTTTTTTATACGAAGTGTCAGAAGCTGAAATGTTTAGGGTGCGAAGCTGAAATCCTGAGGAATATTTTCTAAAAATTTCATAGCTTGGTTCCCAATATTTTCCGAGATATGATCTGTGGAAGTTAGATTATTTCAGGCTCTAAACATGTCATCGTGGCATTTACGCTATAAAATTTTTCCACGAGAAGGCTCAGAATCTGAAATTAATATGGTGCAAGCTGAAATCCTAAGGAAATTCGTCAAAAAATTTCAGAGCTTGAAGTTTCGCAATATTTTTTGGAGAGATATGATCTATGGAAGGTAGTGCTTTTTAGAATCACGAATTTCATCTCAAAGAGGTGATCGTGGGAAAATTTCAATAACTCTTTCTGCGGGCATCGGATTGGAGTCTTAGTAAAATTAGTTGCATTACACGAATTAGGGAATCCACTTTGAATTTCGAACAAATAGCCTTTACTCACGTGGCAAGTCGTACAAGTTTTCTCACCGAACCGATCCATAATTAGGTCATTGTGGGAGATTGGACACAACTTTGTTTTGGAGAATCCAAATCAGGTCAGACCTGTGGTATTCAAAAGAGAATTCAGAGGGCTAATTTAGTGCCGAATTTCAGATATTGAAGATCCGCAATCGCAGATATAATCCAATTTTAATATCGAGCTCCTCAAAAACAAGAAAAAGGTGTGTATTTTTCCGAATTGCATAAGTCTTCTTTGAAGAATCAATTTGAATTGATTCCAAGGGCATATTTTAGAATTTTTATCAGTGTTGGGTTCTATAAGGCCTCCAAAAAATAATTCCATACCCATTAATCCCTCAAAAAGCTATACTATGACGCATGAAGAGGAAGAGTTGCAGTATGAGATATCAAAATTACGGTACCAAGTGCAACAAGTTTCAATCTTACGAAGAGCAATTGAAGATGAAATAGATTGTTTAAAAGTAGAAATGGAGGCTAAGTTGGATGGTTTTAAGGATCAAATAATAGCAAATATGGATGATAAATTAATGGAAGATCACATCGAGCATCAACAACAAGTTCTCCAACTCTCAAAGGATAACCCAACTTTGGTGCAGAATCTAATGAAACAACAGGAAGATCAACATCACATCGAAAGAAGTTATGAAGCAGTCATAGAAACAAGAACTTGAAAAGTACGATTAATTTCAGAGTATCTCAGCAAGTGGAAGAACTTTCCTGTAAAATATTTCACATGGGAGGATGAGAATTTTATACAGAAGAATCAAGAAATAATCAAGCGTTGAGGACAACACTTGTTTGAAGGAGAGGGGCATGTTAAGTCCCTATATTAATAGTATATCCCCTTATTATGTTAGTTTATCCCCCCTTATTGTTATTATTGTACCCCTGTAACCCCCATATTGTTATTATTGTGCCCTTAAATTATTATTGTTAGGTCGGCTAGGATTACATTGTGGCCCACTAGGATTACATTATGGCCCCATGGACTCCTATATATATAAACGAGGTTTTTTAAATTGTATAATCCAAAAATTGTTCATTTATGTAATGTATTGGAGGTTTCCCCCTCGAAGCGGCTCATTTATAAGGCGTTGATATCTCTTTTCTTCTCTTTTTGGAGCTGGTTACACAACATACAACGCTGTTTAAAAGGCACTGCTATAGAAAATTATTATACAACATATATAGGGCTGATATAGGCCATAAAATATAGATATTATATAGATCTAGGCACTATACAACCTCCTTTGAAGAACCCCTTAAGGCTTTTCATCAAAACACCATGTACAAGATGGGAATCTAAGCCCTAGGGTTGAAGATCCACTGAAAAATATAGATCTGGAAAGTGTGGCTGATATGATATGATAAATAATGCAGCCTCCTCCAATAGAATTTCTAGATCAAGGGTTGATTCCTCCTCTAGAAAACCTCCTCTCCAAATGGTGTGCCAAAACCACCCTGCAACTCCTCCCACAAAATAACGCAGATCTGGAAAGAAACTACGTTGTAGGGGAAAATAAATCAATGGACTAAAACAAATATATGAGAATAAGCACAAGGGCCTTCCTTACTGTCCTCCCAATGGAAAGGAACCCTTCTCCACTGAAAATAAGCAATGAAGTGACCCAAATATGGTCTCCACTGCTACAACCTGCAAAAAAACTCAACCCTCAATAGGATCTATGTTGTAAATGAAAGATGAATCTTGGCCCTAAGCCTGAAAGTGGAAAATGTAGTACAAAAATCCTCCAAGATCTTCTCAATGGAAGAGGTGGGATTCTCGATAAGGAACACCCAGTGCTAAACAACACTTGCAATCTCAGCTAAACAACCAAAGAAAGCTATATGTCTAAACAGACCATATATTCAGAAATATCAAATACCAATACATAATGAATATGGCTACCATCCTCCTCCTTTTATAAGATATGAGCTTCCAAAACCTAAGCCCCATTCATTTATGACCCTACTTCCATGCTAATAATCTCCATCTAAAACTGCGTTGTCTTTCATTGAATGCCACTACTCCATGACAACGTTGTTGATTTCATCAAATTTGACCTAGTCAAGGTGTTCCAGCACCTTTCCACACCTAAAGGTGTTCAATTAAGCTGCCAATATATATCCTTTTCACATTGGCATTGATTTATTCATTATTAAGGAGACTTATGGACCTCCATTGTCCTATTATTCGTAAAACAAAAATTAATATTCCAACTAGCTCATGGCTAATTGGGAATATTGCAGTCCTCCCTTCCCAAATGTTTCTTGTCTTCAAGCAACTGAAAAAGTGAGTGTTGCAACTCTTCTCCTCCACCATTGGTGACACTATCATGTGATGAGCTTCCCTTATAAGCCAAGTGTCTCCCAATCCATCCCTCCATGAAATTCTCCTCTAAAGTTCTTATGAGATGCAAATAATTCATCCCATAAGAAGACAATAGATCCAATGAAACAAACATGGTTTTCCCAATGTTCTCCCTGAAACATGTAGGATAATGAACATGGATAATATCTCTCCCATAAGGCACATACATTCCTCCCATCCTCCCTCCAATCATTCCCATAAAAATAATAAGTACATCATCAATGTGTGGGATCAAAACCAAGTACATACAAACAGAAATATGCAAAAATGGAGGTGGGTCATAGTCCCACATGTGGAACCAGTGCAGTAAATCTCTTAACTGCATCAGATAAGGATATAGTAAGTGGTTTCCCCACCACTTAATTTCTACCCAAGTCTTCTCACAATGGCTGAAAGTGTGAGATATGTTTGGTGCTTTTGGAGTGCACCCACAGTGGTACAACATCTACCCATATCTTCCAAGGGAGTGGCCATGTTCAGAAATGTTTATGGCCCAAAGTTGACCATGAATTTTATATGGAAGAATTCTCATCCTTGGATATATGGCCTACATATACATGGTAAAGGAATGAAAATATTCACCAAATAAAACATTATGTATACAAGCATGTTCCTTACCAAAATTTATGCTCATACAATTGGAGTGGTCCATAGATAGATCCCCTCTCATTCCAAAATGGGAAAGAGGTGGCTGTGATAACTCCTTCATTGAGTTATGTCTCTCTTCCAACTCCACATAGTTCATGCATATTTGAAAATTCTGATATATATCCTCTTCAAAGCCTTCCCAAGTGTAGCTCTCCATGATAGTGTTATAGGCCTTCATGGAATAAGTATGGCTGAAAAGGAATTCTTCATGTGCCCTTTGTAGCACCTTCTCCTTGAGCTTGGAGGATCTAGATAAGAAGATCCTACCATGGTAATAGATGACTTCATATTGGACTGAATATCCCTCCTCATGTAGCTGGTCATCAAGTATCATGCATGTAGAAAGATCCTTTGAATAATCCACCAATAGTTGGGATTTCCAATATGGATCAATCTTCCATAGTGACAGCGTTGATGATCTATCACAAAGAAAATATGTCATATGGATTCTTTTCTCTTTGAAATCTCCCATGCCAAAGTTACACATTGGGATGATGCTATCCCCTCCTTGCTTCTCTTCTTGCATATGCTCATGCTCAAGTAAAGGTTGAAGCTTTTTGAGGTTAGTCTCCCATGGGAAGCTATCATCCATCCAAAAATTCTTGAGTTTAGCCAAAGAATGCATGATTGGCCACCATATTCTACCATGTATGGAAGATTTCCCTTCAAATGAGAACATCTTCTGAGTCTCTATATCTAAGGAATGATCTCCTTGCCCCATGATGGTGTCATCCTCCAATCCTGCAGCATTTTCTCTGAGCGCGGTATGAGATGTGAGAGTGGGTAATGATGATAGTGGGAGAATGTCTCCCTCCTCCTTGAGCCTACCCAAGACTCTCAGCGCTGTATCATGGTCTTCTAATGCTCCCATTCCTCCTGGAGCTATGAATGGTGTATCATGATGTGAGACATATCTCACCCAATCTGGATCAGGTGGCCTCCCAGGTGGTTTACCACAAGATAGTAATGTCTCATGGACCAATCTCATATGCATGATAGATGGGAATATCATGTTTCTTCTTCCACTGCGCAAATCTAACTCTGTTTCTTGTGTGGAAGTTTCATGATATATGGGTCCCACTATTAATGATGCAAGAGTTCCCCTAATTGGCGCAATTTCTCCATCCTCACCCCTTGGTGGTGGTGCATCATCTCCTGCTATTCTAACGTTGTGTCCCCTCTCTTGCTCTTCCTCTTCTTCCTCCTCATCATATCAGAAGACCTCTATGTAGTGTGCCTTTCTTGATACACATTTATGTTTGGGTGCCCAAGATTCTTTGCATTTGAAGCAAAGCTTCCTCCTCCTCAAATCTCTTCGGACATCATCAAGAGGTTTTTTATTTTGGCTCTCCTTTGAAAGAGGAGTCTTCTCATATTTTCCCTTTGATGGAAAAGAGGGCTTATGCTGAAATTTTGCCTTTTCTTTTGGCAAGGCATCTTGAATATCTCTAGCCCTTTCGATGTAGTCTTGAAGGGTAGTGAGCTTGGTAGACTTAACCAATCCATGAAGATGTTAATCTAACCCATCAATAAACATATAGACCCTTCTTGTTGCAGATAAATCAGTAACCATAACAGAAAGTCTCAAAAATTCAGAAATATAAGTTTCTGGATTACCTGATTGTTTTAGCTTTGCAAGCCCCATGAATGGTGCTTCAAGATATCTTCTATCAAACCTCTCCACCAACCTCCTTTTGAAATCTGAATATGCAGTCACATTGGCATGACCCAATGTAGACAAGCCATGGAACCACCAATCATGTGCTTCACCGTCAAGGTGCAGTGTTGCTATCTTAATGGCCTCCATCTCTGGAACTTTGTTCAACTGGAAGTAGATTTCAAGCTTCTCTACCCATGATTTGGCAGTGCATTTAGATGACCCATTAAATTTGGGTAAGAAAAATCTACCCATAGTGCAGTGTAGATCATGATTCTGAATGAATCTTCCACCTCGATTGTGATATCTAAGTCTCCTATTGTCCTTGATTTGAATTTTTTTTTGAAAAATCAAGTGGTCCTTGAATATTTGAGTTTGAGACTCATATTCCATGAAATATTCTTCAAGGGATTCTGGTTCTTGAAAGCCCTCATTTCCCACCGCCAAGAATGTAGACATTGTAGAGCATTAGGAAACTTGTTGCTGCTGCACTGGTTGATCACTCTAGTGATGAGAAATGTCATAGCCTTCACCATGTTGAAATCCTTTAGGGGATTCCTTGTGTATATCCATTCTCATATCCTTTATTTCTCTAGAAATGTCTTGCATAGATTTGAGAAGAATCTTAGGAAACTCTTTCTCTTCATCTTCTCCTCCAGATAAAGGGGTTTACCCTTGTCTTCTTTTTCATTTGTATAATAAAACTTCTGGTGTCTTATTCTTTGATACCTCTTCTCTCTATTAGTAAGAGGATCTCTTTCTTCAGATGACATATTGGCTTTTAAATATGCACAGGCTGTGCCAAGATTATGCTCTGATACCACTGTAATATTCCCAAATGGGAAAAGTAGGAATATAGTGCAAAATGCTGGAACAATAATGTTAAACATCATATAAAATAAATAGGCCAATATGGAGACCTTTAATTCATTATAACAGTAGAAAAATATGCATAAGAAATGGGCCATAAGATTTACAATAAGAAAGAACAAGCCTCCAATGGACAAAATCCCTCAAAAGAGGTGCTGCTACTATATATAAAGAGCTGGAAGACTACTAGAGCACTGTTTAAAAGGAACTGCTACAACAAATGATTATGCAACAGATATAGGTCTGATATAGGCCACAAAATATAGATCTTATACAGCTCTAGGCACTATACAACCTCCTCTGAAGAAACCCTTAAGGGTTTTCAGCAAAACACCATGTACAAGGACGAAATCTAAGCCCTAGGGCTGAAGATCCACTACAAAATATAGATCTGGAAAGTGCGGCTGATCTGATATGATAAATAATACAGCCTCCTCCAATATAATCTCTAGATCAAGGGTTGATCCCTCCTCTAGAAAACCTCCTCTCCAAATGGTGTGCCAAAACCACCCTGCAACTCCTCCCACAAAATAATGCAGATCTGGAAAGAAAATGCATTGTAGGGGAAAATAAATCAATGGTCTGAAGCCAAGATATGAAAATAAGCACAAGGGCCTTCCTTATTGTCCTCCCAATGTAAAGGAACCCTTATCCACTGAAAATAAGAAATGAAGTGACCCAAATATGGTCTCCACTACTGCAACCTGCAAAACAACTCAACCCTCAACAGGATCTGCGTTGTAAATGAAAGATGAAGCTTGGCCTTAAGCTTGAAAGTGGACAATGTAGTACAAGACTCCTCCAAGAGCTTCTCAATGGAAGAGATGGGATTCCCGATCAGGAACACCCAGTGCTAAACAACACTTGCAATCTTAGCTAAACAGCCAAAGAAAGCTATATATCTAAACAAACCATATGTTCAGAAATATCGTATACCAATACAAAATGAATATGGATGCCATCCTCTTTATTTTATAATATATGATCTTCCAAACCCTAAGCCCAATTAATTTATGACCCTACTTCCATGCAAAGCATCTCAATCTAAAATTGTGTTTTCTTTCATTGAATGCCAGTACTCCATGACAACGTTGTTGATTTGGTCAAAGTTGACCCAGTCAAGGTGTTCCAGACCCTTTCTACACCTAAAGGTGCTCCATTAAGCTGCCAAGATATATCCTTTTCACATTGGAATTGATTTATTCATTATTAAGGAGACTTATGCACCTCCATTGTCCTCTTATTCATAAAACAAAGAAGCAAAAAAAAAATTAATATTCCAACTAGCTCATGGCTAATTGGGAATATGACATTCAAATACCACAGAGGCAGGATTAGGGTAGCATATAATCCCTTTCTTGTTGAGAGGGAGTGTTGAAATTAAACAAGAAAATGAAACACACACACTAGTGTGGGATCACAGATCACACAATGATGGGTCCTAGCGATATATTAGTGTACAAGCCAATTTATTAAATAAATTGGAAAAAAAATTGTAATATTATCTCATAACAACTTGTAATAGTTAACTAAGTGTGATAGACTTATTTAGCTCAAGAATTTTAAGTTGAGGGTCAAAGGATAGGCATGTAGATTGATTCTATTACTTGCAGGGTCCAATTGCAGTTTGAGCACTAGTGTAGTGTGGGTGGGATCAATTAACTCACATTGATTGAGTTAAAATCAATTTAACTAGTTCTAACTGTTTGATGAGCTAGTGGAAGATCAAGTGAATTAAAATAGATTTAATTCACCAGTAGTGATCTACCAAGTAAATGATCATTCACTATTTATAGTTGCATGCATGCTAATTCTGGTGGAGACCCAGTTGAGACAAATTTTCAAGGCTAGTAAACTATCAATTTTATTTTAGGCAAACTGCCGAGGTGTAGTTATAAAACCATGAGAAGCCCATGATGAATTGTGCAATCAAGGAAGGTTGAATTTCCTATTTAATAGGGTTTTAATTCTCTAGGGATTGCGTAAGCAGGGTAGGATGATAATTGGCTATGTGTTTGTCCAATTTAGCCTATATCAGTGTGAAGCAATTGGTAGAGTGTATGAGGTTGTGGTGATCAGAAATACATTGTATTGTTTCATGGTTCCTTGGTTGATTTTATAATAAATATGGAGGGGTTTTAAGTAGTTTCTTTCCCCATTAATATTTGTTGTTGTGTATTGATTTACTTCTTTCTCTTACTTGCATGCGATTGAGCGATTGTTTTTATATTCTGCAAGTATTGTAGAATGATTCAGTATCTTGTTTTAGTACATTACATGATAAGATTGAGTCCATTGATATAATTTCTACATAGTATTATAGATGTGTTAGAGATTTTCTACAATCCTTGGTATGGGGATATCATTTTTATATCTGGAGTTCGAATTTTCCCCTCACTTTTTAGAAATATGAACATCAAAAATTGCGTCACTTGGCAAAAGGTTATCTTATTATCGGTGACGCTCTATATCGTCACGGGGTTGACTCGATCCTTAGATGTTTCTTAACTATCAAAGAGGCTGAGGTTGTGTTGAATGATTTCCACAATGGAGGTTGTGGTGGTCATTTATCTGGGCTTGCTACAACTTAAAATATTTTTTGTGTCGGTTATTTTTGGCCCTTGATTTTCAAACATTGTGTTGAGGTCGTCAAAAAATGTCATCCTTGTCAAGTATATACTCGGAATATGTGTGCTCATCCAGCTCCGCTCTTTCCTGTTATCATTTTTTGTCTGTTCACTAAGTGGGGAATTTATTTTACTGATTGTAACCTGCCTTCGGTAGAAGGTCACAAGTACATCATCGTAGCAGTGGACTACTTCACCAAGTGGGCCGAGGCTATGCCTACTTTCTCAAACGACGGTGAAAGAACAACCCAATTTCTATTCAGCCAAGTCATTTCTCGCTTCGACATTCCAAAATATATTTTCGATGACCATGGAAGTCATTTTCATAACTCCATGATGGCTGAATTGGCTCTTAAATTAGGTTTCCGGCGGGATCATTCGTCTCTGTATTATCCTCAGGCCAATGGGAAGGTTGAAGATGTGAATAAATCCTTAGAGGTTATCCTTCAAATTAACATCAATAAAGCTAGGTCCAATTTGCATGTCATGTAGTATCCTGCACTTTGGGCATACCGTATGTCTGTTAAGACTGCAACCGGGTTCACTTCTTTCCAACAAGTTTACGGTTTGGAATTAATATTTCCTGTTTAGGTGTGAGATTCCTTCCCTTAAGCTGGCTATTGAGCTTCTTCTCAACACCTCAAGTCTTGAAGAACGCCTTGTCTATCTAGAACATATAGATGAGCAGTGCCAAGATACAGCTACGATTAATGAGGCCCATAAGAAAAGAGTGAAGGTTCAGTATGATAAAGTGGTCAAACCTAGGGTTTTATCTGAAGGTAACCTCGTTTTTTTCTACGATCAGGACAAGGATGCCTTGGGCATGGAAATTCAAATCCATGTGGTATGGCCCTTTCATTTTCAAAATATTCCTTAAAAAGGGAGCTTATGGTTTGGTTGAATTCGACGGAAACGAGTTGGTGGAGCCCAGAAATGGGCTCTATCTTAAGAAGTATTATGCCCAAGAATTTGCCAAGAATTTTCTTTGGTTGTATATATTGTACTTTTGTGCATATATGTCTATCGATTTTGGTGTGACCTTGATGTTTTTGATCTTCTTTGGCGGGTGTTTGTGGATGATATGAGTCATTTTGGCTTTGTCGACGGTGCTAGTCAACATACCCAAAATCTTGCTTCTGCGGCTTGGGTAATCTACTATCCATCCAGTCAGTTGCTAGTCTCAAGGGGTGTATTTATTGATCCTTCTTCGAACAATGTAGCAAAATATACTGTTGTAGTCAATCTACTTTGGTATTGGTTCCTTTGTAGTGTACTTGGATTCAAAATTGGTGTTTTCACAATTGAACAACACCTATCGTGTCAGAGGTATATTTTTATATCGTTTTTTTCTAAGAGTGTGTTTGTTACAATGATCATTTAACTATGTTACATACATTAACATTCCATGTTCACAAAATTAGTTTTCATATTCATTAGCTAATCAAGAAATTGATTGGCTTATTAATCATCTAATACATTAAATATTAAAAACATCAATCATGATTGTATATATGAGACAATCACATCATAAAATCGTTGTATATATATATATATATATATATATATATATATTAGAGTTTTATTAAAAAAGATACAAAAAATAGACGATTATCCTACAAAATTAGGGCTTATGCTCGATAATATTCATCATCAAACAATATTACAGTCATCTGGTCATCATAAAAATTCTATCCCTATGGGCCCTACCCTGGATAGGTGTCACGGAAGAATACTATGCTTGTAGCCACACGAAGAAATAACTGCACCCAATCGCGTGGTACACCGACCACACGTCTTTGAACTTCCTCAGAGAGGTCCTCTATAGCATCCATAGGGACATGGCGGGTCAAACCCTCCAAGTTCCTCTAAAGAGCATGGAGAACTCTCTCAGGGTCCTCTGCTTCATCCTCAACCTCTCTTTCACGGTGCCTGTGCCATGGGAGCCCTCAGGTCCGACTGGTCCAATATCTGTCACATGATCAATAATTTGTAAGTCAATTGTCCTATCAAAAATATTTGTTCATTTTCATACTTATATTGAAAATCCAAAAAATCATATAATCAAAAAAATCATTTGCGATCTTGCCAATCGCTCCCCATGTTGCACCGGGTGGTAGTGGAAAATCAACATCTCCCCTAAAGTCCATGCCATCATAGGGATAATCTTCAACCGCGATGACTTGTTCTCCCCACCATAGGAAGAACTCATCGTCCCAGGTAATTCTGAGGACCTCTCCACCCCCTAGCTTCTTCATTAGATCATCCCATCGTTTTATCAGTGGATCTCGCAGGTTGCTAATGGTAGATATGACTTTGGGACAAAGCCCTAGAATCCTCTCGAAGAAGAATGTGCATAAAATGGTCCCATAATCAAAAAATTTTGTTTTATTCTTCTGGATGGAGGTTAACTGCTTCTTCAAACTGGTTAGAAAGGCAGTGCACCAATCATATAGTGTAGTCAAGCGTTCCACTTCCAAACTCATGTTTCCTTGTTAGTCTTGGTGAAAGGAAGTCGATCTGGCTACTCTAACAATGGTGAAAAGAAGTATTTTCATGTGCAACCCTTTCACATCTCTAATTGGGATCTGTGTCCCAACCTTTTGAGTACCCTCAACACAGTATATGCAAATGTAATCTTCCACATTCAGCCCTCCTGTGGGCTTGCCTTGTAAATTTACTGGTTCTACCCTTCAAGAGATCCAGTTATAAAATATATGTCTTCAATATCAATTCTTAATGGAATTTGATCAAATAGGAAGCAATCCTCCTTTGGGTCCCAGTAATTGACAAGAATTTCAATTAGTTTGGTGTTTGTTTTCATATTTGGCATCTTAAAATACTTGAGAAAACCACATCTCGAGAGTATATCTAAGGATAATTGGTCCTCCATGGCCTCATTGTTAATTGTGATATGCTCCCTCTCTCCCCAGCTAATGGTCATCCTGGATCATTTCATCAAAAAACCATTAGAATCTCATTTTAAAATTTTGCTATGCAAATACGTGAGTTCCTTCTTACACAGTCGCGTCTAGACACGAGTTCGAAATTTTCAACCCACATATACGTAGAGGTTTTCTCAAAAAATATAAATTCTACAGTGAAATTCATCAAAAATTACTTGAATTGACAATTAAATTGATTAATAAGATGATTGAGAATAATACCTGGAATATTTGGGCTGAGTCGACTAAGAAATGATCCAGTTAGAAGTTGGGAATTTTTTGCTCCAGAGCTCTTTCAAAAATTCTTCAAAACACAAATGACCAAATGTGAGTACAAAAGGCCTATTTATGCCCAAAATTTAAAAAAAAATCAAAACCCACTTGTCTAAAGTTTTGAGTTTACTTTTTGAATTTGTCCAAGACTTTATGACCTTGTGGCTTGTAAGTGCTGGCCTAGGTTGTTTTCAGGTCCATTTGACGATTTAGAGATGATTCCATGTCTTCTTCGATTCTATGACCGCTAACCTGTCATGGAAGGCATTGTGTTCAAAAATGGAATATGGGTTAGGGAATTCACTTTCTGTTGCACTTATGCATACTAGCCTCCATACTGAAATATTTCCATAGGGTTGACCCCATCATGTTATTATTATTAAACCATTTTCACTCATCGACCTATAAATCATGATATGATGGTAGAGCCATCCTGTACATGGGCTTCTTCGTTAGATCCTCGCTATCATTTGTCGCCCATGCTGCAAACTGTGTAGGCTCAGGAGTCCTCTTTAGTCCTACCATGACTTATGCGACAAAGCTTCATTCTTCTTCTTCTTCACTATATTTCTAGATTTATACCCTAGAGGCTCCCATTTTATTGTTGAGTTGTTTTGATGCATTGCATATTGACCATTTGTATATCTTTTCCTTAACTGGGCTTCTCTTGGACTCGTGTATAAGCCCTCTTTTGACCATGTCTTTCTGCAAATTCAACCTTGAAATCACTTAGCCTCTGCGACTCGACACATTTTTCCATGGATGGAACATTCCTCCGAGTGTCATTTACCAGTTTCGCCACCTTGCATTGAGCATAGGATTGTTCCTATCCTAGGAACTAGAGAATATGTTCATGGACACTCGTTCTATCCACTATACTATAGGCATTCTTTTATTATTTTTTAGGATTTCAATATGAAAAAAGAAAAAAAAATTAAATATCACAAAAAGAGCAGGATCAGGACATTACTTCCATATTTGATGGGATTTAAGAGTTAGTTGTGTCACCCAAAGCACAAAAAAACTAAGTCTTTTCTCCCTTTTGGGATGGGTTTTAGTTTTGACTTAGAAAAATCCATAACCTTGTTATCGAGTGAGTACTCATGCGGTTGGTTATCTCTTACAATCATATAGAGGGTTTGTTCGTGCCTCCTACATGATAAAATTATACAAAGTTATCATATGCTTCCATAGTCAAAATGAGTTGTGCTTTTGCTCAAGGGAAGTAAACATGAGTCGACCTTTCTAAGGTGTATCTTAACACATTTTTCAGTCGGCCATCCCTGGTCTGTTAGAGTCTTGTTCTATCACATCAGCTATTTGGTCCTTTGCTCGTGCTAGTTTGAGAAGGGCTCCATTGACTTCTTGTTGGTGGGTTTGCCTCTTATCAACTTCAACAAATTTCTCTGAGATTAAACCAAGCACCGCACCCTGGCCCTATTTACATTATTGATAGGTAACCTTGTGTTCGACATTTGATCAACACAATGGGCCTTTGACTGAGTGGTTTCCCTTGTGTTCGACTTCAAATTTCATTATCACACCTGGGATTCATGCAGTACCTTGGTCTCCATTTGACCCTGTTGGTGGATTCCTCACCTCTTTTTCATATTTCATTATTCATTTGTTCAGAGGTTTTCTGTCGTGCGCTAGCTACATTTTGTGCATGCAAGAAACGTGCTTCAGGTTGGTTACTTCACTTTTCTTTGTCTGATTCCTTCCAAATTTTGGCCTGCGGGTTACACTCACGTTGGATTGATGTGGGATGCCTTAATGCCCTTCTTCCAGCAGATATTTTCCCATCGACTTCGACACATTGCTTTGTGTATAAGATCTAGAGTCCTTTTGTCAATACGTTAGGGTTTGCAGTCATTAGTGGCAGATTCCTTCATTATTGACAGTGCGAATACATCAATGTCTCTTGATTCGTATATTATATCAAGTGTTTGACTTCAACTCATTAATTCACACTTGTTAGATTGTACTCGGTAAGTTTACTCTCATCTTCATTATCGGTGAGTTGTCTCACATTTGTTAATGGTATACTTCAATGACCGGTAATTAAACTATTTCTCACATGGTCGACTTCAGCTCATTTATTCCCATTGTGTATAATTGTACCATAGTGATCGGTGAAGAACTGGGGTCTGCATCAACATGCTTTGGTTCACTTTGACAGCTCCTTAATTTTTTTGGCAATGACACCATCCACCCTTATATGTTGCAATGCATCACATCAGCATTCTATATGTTGGCACCTGAGTTGCGTGTAGTACCACTTTTTCCACCATTTATGATTTGGTACTTGGAGATTTAGTTGTGACTTCAGTGTTCAGATATCTTTGCAGCATCATTGACCTGTCTTCTATATGTGATACTTTGACATGACTTTGATATACACTTCCGGGCAGTGATCAGATGATTCACTATGTACTTTACAGTTCAGTTGCACTTGTATACATATTGGATCCGCTCCATACTTGTTATGCGAAAATTATTTCCTTTCTCTGAGCATGGGTATGTCTGCCTTAGACATGAGATTTCTTTCTTATTTCTTTCATTGGTTTTTGGCAGGCTGAAATCTGGTGAAGTCCTCTCAAGTCCTTGCAAGATTCTTTCTTATACACATAATACATTTCAACCATCATGTACCCTTATGACCTCATGTATTAGGGGGCATATATTATAGCATCATTTCTCACCTTTATATATTTTCTGATCTATGTATTGTTCTTGGGCAACCCTTTCCATTCAGACTTGGTCAGTTTCTTAAAAAACATTATTTTGAGTTCCATACGTGACTCTTCCCTAACTTACACACATGCAGACGCGGGTCCACTCATATATGATCCGTGTATACAATTTAAAATATTAAAAAATATATAATCTCCCTATTAATATGGTGGGTTTTATGGGTTTTACGTGAAGCCCACCTACACTAGCCCGTGGCCAAACTCTTTCCCCACTGAAAAACTGGTTTGAGGAAGTATAAATACACCTCATTGGAAAGGTCTAAGAGAGGAGAGAGAAAGGCATTGATACTATAGCTTTTTATAGCCCAAATCATGTTTGATTATCCTTGTGCCTCTTGCACTTCCCAGTTTCAGGAAACCCTTGTTTCCTTCTTTGAGATGTTCACCTCCTTTATGTGACATCCTTGTGCACCTTTTATGGAAGAATATTGTTGAAGCTTGGGCTAGACGGATCCGGAGGACAATCTCGCTTGGAGCCCTGGCTGATTTAAGGTGATATCTCCTCATTTATTTTACATACATCAATCAAATAAGCTTTGTTCTGTTCCTGATGTCATGACTTTATATGTCTCTTATACATGTTAAATGATCTTATAATTGTTTAATTCATGTTATTTTTTATGATTTTATATGATCTAACATACTGAAAATTAAGATATATATGTTGTACAACTAGTCTATGTGCTTGTTCTTGAGTAAGTTTCAGGTTTTGAAGCACGTGGAGGAGCAGAGGGTTTGCACCCTATGAGAACGACCTCAAATGTAGGACATACGGGTAAGGTCACCTCTCCCTAGTTTACTATTTTAAGCATTAGGACCTTTAATTTGATTGTTTCTTCTTGTTGTATGCCTTCTGCTCTCTTAGGTCCCTCAACCCAGACCTTAGGGTAGTTTTTCCCTCCACATGACCCCTAGAATTGTACCAAGATTCCTACATATCCCAAGGGATACTCAACTCTATTTCTCAACCTGAGGTTCATACAAACTTAGAGGTTACAGTGTTATATGCATAGTAGATGGGATTTTACACATGCCACCATTTACTATGATATTAGATAAAAAATATTTGAACACCATTCATCCTAATGAAATAGAATGAAATCTTGCTGATGAAAGTGTAATTAAAATCTACTTTTAACTATGAAGGAAAAAATCCATTGACTATAACTTGCAATTTCTAACTAATCAATTCAAGAAGTGACAAAGGCTAAAATACTTGTAGAAAGAGAGCTATTTAATCTTGTAGCATTCACCAAACTAACATATCTGCTTGTATAATGGAAGTTAATTTTTATTGAATAATTCATCAAGCTACTAATTAGAATTGCATGCCATCTACCTAGCTCACACTTGCTTGTAAATCAGTAATTTATTTGCATCAAATCTATGATAATGAAACTAACTCTACTTTTTTCTTGTAGTGGAGGAAAGGAAGGTTTGGAGTGGCTTAGGAGATTTCCCTGATGATGAAATCATAGCTGGGGGTAATCATTCATCTAGATTAATTAAAAGTTGTATTAGGGATCAAAATTGATCTAGAAAAGAGGTCCTACAGGTTTTCCAGAGGTGGCTACTACAAGAGCCATGTATTACTACAGGAGGGTCTGTAATGCTATAGGATGGTTTTCGAGAGGTTTTATAGGATGAAAATGGTGTCTTGAAGGCATGTAGAGGTGGATGGAGGTTAGGGTATGTTATCACAAAATTGCTTCTGATAGGCTTCTAATCAGGCAATCTAATGCAATTGTTTCAAACCAACCTTTTGAGTGAGGCTTAGCCTCCTCAATCTGAGAGGGCTCTCTCAAGGGTTAATGATATAGAATAAAGATATAGATGTCTAACTCTATTTAGGAAATAAAGTGGTTATGATGAATGTAGATTGAAAATAGTATCAGCATGTAGACATTGGGCTTATGGAGTCAAAACTTTTAGTGATTCAGTGAGTTTACTTGACATGGAGGTTGAGGCAGGTCAGATTTTTTAGTAGTAGGAAATACACACATGAAACATAAAAATACATAGTCAATTCACTTATAAAGGAAGTCAGAGCATCACATGGATGAATTCTAAGTAATATAAGTGAAAACCACTGCAAGTGAGATACATAATAGGTATAGATAGAATAGGTAAGCACTAAAAACACCTTCAGAATCTCAATTTGGTCAAGTAACAAATCTATGTATTGCTGAAACATTCAATTTACAATAAGCTGCAATTTTTCCAAAAATCTCCAACCCTTGACAAATTTGACTCAATGGACTTTAATAGAGTTGTTACATCATGAGAAATCTACCTCTAGGCTAGATACATTGAATTTTTTCCTAATGACACCCTGCATAACCATAAAACATCAACTTAATGACAAACAGACACCTATCCTACTTGGCAGCCCTATTTCAAATAGGTCTCAAACTACTCATTATTATATTTAACAACCTTATCTACTAAAATAAATTAAATCTCTGAAAATTATGCTGTTACATGGTCAAATTTATATGATGGGATTCATCACTTTATGATCACTTAACTAACCTCCTCAAAACTTGGAAACAAGACCCTGTTTTTTAGGAAAATGGTCTTCTTCTTCCTCGAATACTTTGGTTGTCATTTAATCTTCAATTCGTGGTCCTTGAGTGTTTAATAATTTCTTGACATGGTTTTTAACCCTTCCATAATCTCCATATGTCAAAAACTACTCCAAAACCTACTAAAAATGGTGAAATACAGTGCGCTACGAAAGTAAGGTAGTTTCGTAGCACTGCAAAACATGCCTTTAACCTCAAAATCCTTGACTCTTTCCTTTTGCATGAGGTTTATCATTATCAAACACGTCCCTCATACCAGTTTAACCTCTTAATAACATCCAAAACTGGTCAAAAAGTCAAAATAGCAGCTACAGTAGTTTCATAGCGTTTTGCTACCCTTCAAGCCCAGAGGCACTACGAAACTGCTAATAAGTGCTGAAAATGCATATTTTTTGTATAATTTTGAAAAATAAAACCTGTGAGTGCCAAAAAATAGTATCTAATTATTTCATTAACCTCAAAAAACCATAAACCAGCTTACCTTATACTCCTTGAGGCATTTCTTCCTCATTTACTATTGGTTGGGCTATTGGTTCTTCAATCACTGTCATTTTGATACCTTTTCTCTGCAATTCATCATGAATTAGTTCAAGTTGCTCTTGAAGGTCCTTACTTGGCATTTAATTATTCTATTGGTGGTTTTTAGATGAGTGTTCACCTTTCTGACATGTTTAGCTTCTCTCCTTGCTGGAATTTTCCACTTGATAAGCTGTTGTGTATTATCTAAAGTTTTAGATACAGTGTCAACCTGTTCTTCCCAAACTGTCTTCATCTTTTCAAATTGAATTTTCTCAACACACTATTTCCTAGCTTCTTTTTTCATGACAACAATTTCCTGATTGTCCAATTTCTATTTCTCTTTAAGGAGCTGCAACTCTGTTTTTTCTATCACCTTCTCTTTTCCCTTTTTGATTTACTGATTGTATCATTTACTGTGGGTGATGAGAGGTCAATAATATCCTGAGGTCATTGAGATGTTTCAGTAGGTGTTTGAACTTCTTTGTTGCTCTCTATTAATTTCCTAGCATACCTTGTCATAGGCTTTCTTGCTTGGAACATGAAACCTCCATCTTCTCCTTCAAACTATAATTTATTTGCAGATTTAGCCTTCTTTAACTTTTTCCCACCTTCCTTTATGAATTCAGCTTGGAAAATAGGTGTTTCTTCTATGTCAATGGCATGTAAAATATCCTCTAGATTTCCCTTAGCTTATGCTTTGTCTTCTACAACCACTGTCTTCTCTTCCAAAACTAGTGTTTGGCTTCTAGTCATATTTTTGGTCCCTTGTTTGCTAGTCAGTGAAATCCAGAAGTAATTTGCAATGATATGAGTAGACTTTGTGATATCTACCTTCACAAGTAAAGTAATTTTGGATGATGAGCATCAATTTTGAATAGTTGTCTTTAATGCAGCTTTTTGGAACAACATTGGTGAGATGCATCTCAATGTGCTCAGGCTTCATGAATTCTTTGCTCTGCTCCATGATAAACTTGAAACCTTTGAACCAGTTTTCTTGACCTCTTGGAATCTCTGTAGTAGCAGCAATAACCTCTGGTGTAATGGACAAATTGATCATTCCCACTTTAGTGGTTGTTCCACTAAAATTCAAAGCAAAATCCTTGGATATCTATGTATGACAGCCCTGCAATTTCTCACAAAACTGTAGGCAACCTGCTATTCTAAAGGCTTCCATTACTGTTGGATCTTCATTGATCACTTTCATGTCTACATGTTCATATCTCAGACATTGTCCACCCTTGTGTATTTTTATTTTCTCTGCCATAGTTTCTCTAAGAATTGCTCAGCCTCACTTGATGATGTTCAGCCTCGCTTGATGAGTTTACAGGCTAGCTTGATGATGTTTAGCCTCGCTTGATGAGTTTACAGGCTCGCTTGATGATGTTCAAAGGAAACCTTTGAAGAAACTAGCCCCAACTTTGGCTTAATACAATAGCTCTCCAGAGCTCAAATATTACGCAAGGAGGAAAAAGAAATGAGAATGACTAAATTAGGAAAGGATTTGAAGTTTAAATGTCTTCTCATGACTCAATGATGAATTTTACATTACCTAAACTGACCATCATGACTGCATGTACCTTGATTTTATCCCTCCATGACTTGAAAGCATCTAAATTATCCTTTTCCAAATGATTTCTAACACCTAACAGCTAGACTGACAAGACAGACAGGAAACCGTGCTTTCGTAGCACCTTTAGTGTTAATTTAAATTTTTTCGCTACGAAACTATTAGCAGTTTCGTAGCGAAAAGTGACTTTTTGCAGTGCATTGTGCTACAAAACTGTGGTTTCTTGGCTAATTTGGCACTTTTGGTATAAAAACTTTGGAAAATGAAAGAAATCAGATAATGATGAATGATGTGACATGAAGGATTTTGAACATGGGTGGGTTTAGACCTTAGGGTAAACTTAAACCATAAAAATTTAATATTTCCCTTGAACAAACTTAAAAATGAATCCTACAACCCTATTTTGACACATGAACCTATCTAACTTTGTTAAAATGATGTTTCAATTTTATGAGTAATAACAGTGGCTCCACTTGGGATGGTGTGTCCTTGTGGTACACCAAAGAACCTGTAGTTCCAGTGCCTCCATCTTCTTGGAAATAAAAACTGAAATTTATGAAAACTTCACCAAGCTCTTATGGACTTATCCTTGGGGTCAAGCTTGATGATTACTACTAAAAAACCAACTTTGTACCTACTAAAAAGATTCTCAGTCAACTTTGAGCTTATTCACACACTTCTACCTAGCCTAACAGCTTCAATCTCCATTTTTAATTCAAGAAACATGAAACTTCCAATGAAGCTAGTCATTGATCTGATGTGACACTTGAACCTCTTGTCTGCGCTTGAACTAAAAGTAAACATGATACTCAAATGACCAAGGCAACATAATATTTATCTGATCTTCATAATGAAAACATAACTGAAAATCTGGACTGTAGAACTCTTCCATGTAGTTAGCTATAGGATCATAGAAGACATAATCTGTTTGATAATTCTCAAGACATTCTGCAGCTTTGGACAACTCATATATGATTTTCTTAGCCACACAAGATTTCAGTTGTGTGCTATCAAACTGATTTTCAAGAACAAGGTATTCTTCCTCAATCTCAAAAGAGAAAGGAAGCAACACCCTCTCTTTGTGTTCTAGCATGGAAAGATTTTAAAAAGAATGGTCATGATCATGAAGACTACAGGATTGAATTTGGTCTTCTAAAACTTCAAAGTCTTTCTCAATGTTCTTAGCAACTTCATTCAAAAATTGAATCTTATATTCTGACTTGCACTCAAATGATTTTAGATAAGAAGATAAGGACAAAGAAAAGTTTTCATCTACTTTCTCATTAGTATGATCATCATTCCATTGTTTAAAACTTTGAATTTAAGGAGATTCTACCACCAACTCTGTTCTGTCTATCCATTCTTCCAAAAACATAAGCCAAAAATCTGCAAATGACTTAATAGATCTGACTGGAAAGCTTTCAATCCACTGTTTACATTTCCGTTGAAATGAATCATAGAAAAATATGATGCAAACATCTTCATGTTTGACTCTAAGAAGCTCAGTAAAGTCACAAAAATCTTATATATGCTTCAAAGTCAATCTCAAATCTTCCCCATTGAATTGTGTACCATTCCTTAAAAAATATGCATATTTGGGAAAAGGATTTGGGAAGCCATAAATTTATGAAAAATCTATACATGCATACCTTGAAACAAGAATGGCAACATCTGAGTTCTTCATAGGTCTAGTGGAATCACCATGAATCTATGAAATTTTGGAATTCTTCAATAATGGAGTCGCCAAGGTAGTTCTGCAGCCTTGAACAACTTTTCGATCTTCTACTATCTTCAAGAGTTCAACTTCAAAATTTCGGGAAGGTATAATCTTTTGGCTCCCAGCAGACGCACCAAAATGTTATCACAAAAATGCTTCTGATAGGTTGCTAATCAGGAAATATCATGCAACTATTCAAACCAATCTTTTGACTGAGGCTTAGCCTCCTCAATCTGAGAGGGCTCTCTCAAGGGTTAATGATATAGAATAAAGATATAGACGGCTAACTCTCTTTAGGAAATAAACTGGTTATGATGAATGTAGGTTGAAAATAATATCAGCATGTAGACATTGGGCTTATGGAGTCAAAACTTTCAGTGATTTAGTCAGTTACTTGGCATGGAAGTTGAGGCAGGTTAGAGTTTTTAGTAGTAGGACTTACACACATGAAACATAAAAATACACAGTCAATTCACTTATAAAGGAAGTCAGAGCATCACATGGATGAATTCTGAGTAAAATAAATGAAAGCCACTGCAAGTGAGATACATAAGAGGTACAGATAGAATAGGTAAGCACTAAAAAATCCTTCAGAATCTCAATTTGGTCAAGTAACAAATCTTTGTATTGTTGAAACAGTCAATTTACAATAAACTGCAATTTTGCCAAAAATCTCCAACCCTTGACAAATTCGACTCAATGGAATTTAATAGAGTTTTTACATCATGAGATTTTCTGCCTCCAGGCTAGATACATCAATTTTTTTCCTAATGGAACCTTGCATAACCATAAAACATCAACTTAATGACAGACAAACACCTATCCTACTTGACAGTCCTATTTCAAATAGGACTCAAACTACTCATTATTATCTTTAACAACCTTATATACTAAAATAAATTACATCTTTGACAAGTATTTTGTCACATGGTTGAATTTAAATGATGGGATTCATCACTTTATGACCATTTAACTGACCTCCTCAAAACTAGGAAACAAGACCCTTTTTTTAGGCAAATGGTCTTCTTCTTCCTCGAATACTTTGGTTGTCATTTAATCTTCAATTCATGGTCCTTGAGTGTTGAATAATTGCTTGACATGGTATTTAACCCTTCCATAATCTCTAGATGTCTAAAATTGCTCCAAAACCTACTAAAAAGGATGAAATACAGTGCGCTACGAAAGTAAGGCAGTTTCGTAGCGCTGCAAAACATGCCTTTAACCTCAAAATTCTTGACTCTTTCCTTTTGAATGAGGTTAATCATCATAAAAAAAATACCTCATACCAATTTCACCTATTAATAGCATCCAAAACTGGTCAAAAATTCAAAAGAGAAACTACAGTAGTTTCGTAGCGTTTTGCTACCCTTGAAGCCCAGAGGCACTACGAAACTATTGAAAAGTGTTGAAAATGCAAAATTTTTGTATAATTTTGAAAACTAAAACCTGTGAGTGCCAAAAAATTGTATCTAATTATGTCATCAACCTCAAAAAACCATAAACCAGATTACCTTATACTCCTTGAGGCATTTCTTCCTCATTTACTATTGGTTGGGCTATTGGTTCTTCAATCACTGTCATTTTGAAACCTTTGCTCTGCAATTCATCATGAATTAGTTCAAGTTTCTCTTCAATGTCCTTAACTTGGTCTTTAGGTCTTCTATTGGTGGATTTCAGATGAGACTTCACCTTTTTGACATGTTTAGCTTCTCTCCTTGTTGGAATTGTCCACTTGATAAGATGTTGCGTATTGTCTAAATTTTTAGAAAAAATGTCAACCTGTTATTCCCAAACTGTCTTCATATTTTAAAATTGAATTTTATCAGCACACTGTTTCCTAGCTTCTTTTTTCATGACAACAATTTCTTTATTGGCCAATTTCAATTTCTCTTCAAGGAGTTGCAACTCTATTTTTTATATCACCTTCTCTTTTCCCTTTTTTGATTTACTGACTGTATCGTTTACTGTGGGTGATGAAAGGTCAATAATCTCTTAGGGTAGTTGATTTGTTTCAGTATTTGTTTGAACTTCTTTGCTGCTCTCTATTAATTTCCTAGCATGCCTTGTCATAGGCTTTCTTGCTTGGAACATGAAACCTGCATCTTCTCCTTCAAACTCTAATTTATTTGCATATTTAGCCTTCTTTAACTTCTGCCCACCTTCCTCTATCAATTGAGCTTGGAAAGTAGGTGTTTCTTCTATGTCAATGGCATGTAAAATATCCTCTAGGTTTCCCTTAGCTTCTGCTCTGTCTTCTACAGCCACTGTCTTCTCTTCCAAAACCAATGTTTGGCTTCTAGTCATCCTTTTGGTCTCTTGTTTGCTAAAAAATTGTTTATGTTTTGCAGGCTTGACCACCTTTGATTTTTGTTTTGTAGGTGGGACATTTAATGTGTCAAGACTCTGCATTTTCTCTGGCTCCTTCATAGTTTTCTTACTTGGTTATGCTCTTGTAGGTTCATTTGATTTTTCTACCAATGGTTGGCTCTATTCTGCTGCTAGTGGTGATGGAATTTTCCTAGGTTTAGGAATTTTTGAAGGAGTTAGAGCATCCAACTCAAAACCACTAACAAACAAGAATGAGGATCAATCTATGCCTAACCTTTGAATTTCATCCAAACCTAATAATTTCATTAGGCCATGATGAAATAATGATGTCTCACTCCCTTCAAACTTTGCTTGTACCTTATCAGCCATCTTTGACATAATTCTATGCAGATAGAAAGGTAGATCAAGGGAAATCTTACCCGTGAAATGCAGAAGTAATTTGAAATGATATGAGTAGACTTTGTGATATCTACCTTCACAAGTAAAGTAATTTTGGATGATGAGTAGAAATTTTGAATAGTTGTCTTTAATGCAACTTTTTGGAACAACATTGGTGAGATCCATCTCAGTGTGCTCAGGCTTCATGAATTCTTTGCACTGCTCCATGTTAAACTTGAAACCTTTGAACCAGTTTTCTTGACCTCTTGGAATCTTTGTAGCAGCAGCAATAACCTCTGGTGTGATAGAAAAATTGATAATTCCCACTTTAGTGGTTGTTCCACTGAAATTAAAAGAAAACTCCTTGGATACCTGTGTATGACAACCTTGCAATTTCCCACAAAACTGTAGGCAACCTGCTCTTCTGAAGGCTTCCATTACTGTTGGATCTTCATTGATCACTTTCATGTCGGCAGGTTCATATCTCAGACATTGTCCACCATTGTGTATTTTTATTTTCTCTGCCATAGTTTCTCTAAGAATTTCTCAGCCTTGCTTGATTATTTTCAACCTCGCGTGATGAGTTTGCAGGCTCGCTTGATGATGTTCAAAGGAAACCTTTGAAGAAACTAACCCCAAATTTGGTTTAGTAAAATAGCTCTCGAGAGCTCAAATATTATGCAAGGAGGAAAAAGAAATGAGAATTATTGAATTAGGAAAGGATTTGAAGTTTAAATGTCTTCTCATGACTCAATGATGACTTCTACATTACCTGAACTGACCATGATGACTGCATGTACCTTGATTTTATCACTCCATGACTCGAAAGCATCTAACTTATCCTTTTCCAAATGATTTCTGACACCTAACAGCTAGACTGACAAAAAATACAATAAACCGTACTTTTGTAGTGCCTTTAGTGTTAATTTAACTATTTTCTCTATGAAACTATCAGCAGTTTCGTAGCGAAAAGTGACTTTTTGCAGTGCATTGTGCTACGAAACTGTGATTTCTTGGCTAATTTGGCACTTTCGGTACAAAAACTTTGGAAAATGAAATAAATCAGAGAATGATGAATGAGGTGACATGAAGGAGTTTGAACATGGGTGGGTTTAGACCTTAGGGTAAACTTAAACCATAAAAATTTAATATTTCCCTTGACCAAACTTAAAAATGAATCCTACAACCCTATTTTGACACATGAGCCTATCTAACTTTGTCAAAATGATGTTTCAATTTTATGAGTGATAACATGGTAAATGAGTGAAGGTTGTATTAAGCCCCTAGCCAAGCTCAATGCCTTCCAAAGGCATGTCTTACACTAAGATTAGTGCTCTCGGTGTACCTAGGAAAAATGACTTTATGAAAAAAAAATTTGGGATATAATTTGGAGGTGACTAAATAAGGTGAGGGATTTCAAGATGGAAGTGGTAAAGGTTCCCTTTCTTTCATATCCACACAACCCTATAATCATCACATGCATGCATCCATTTATCATTGACAAAATAAGATAACTGATGGTGGAAAATATGAGTTGAATTTAAAATATATCTATTTTATGCCAGAACTATGATCTAGTCATTAAAATAACTTTTAATATACATAAATCAAGTTTAAGACAATACAACTAACACAAATATCCTTTCCAAGAAATCATAAACATAATACTTTTGAATTCTGGTTGTGAATCTCTCCACTCATTCTACCACAAGAGAGGTGAGGTAGAGGCTGAAACCACAAGTTTTGATGTATTATTCTCTACTCAAATGAAAGAAACTAAGAAATACATGAAGCTAAGAGAAATACAAATACATAAGAGGAACCTAAGCCACTGGGTTGCGCCCAAAACCAGGAGCCTCAACCCTCGGGAACTAACTCAATGATAACTCAATAAGAAGCTTCTCATTATCATCAAATAAAATTTCTAATACATAAAATGACATTCAAAATAACAGTTCCAAGTTCTTGAGCTCAATAGCTACCTAGCTAAAAAAAAAGATAGAATCATATTGAGCTCTTCTTCTTGTTTATTTATAGAAGAGGGTATATGCTAGCAGCTCCCTAGAAAATAGGAATGATTGTCTCCTTCAACTCAAGAATGGTCGATATCATTATTAATTACTCCCACTTACACTCATATTGGATTGGCTTCCAATGACATCGAGATGATGAGAGAGAGAGTTTTGTGACCTTAGGATTATTGTGGGAGTTAAGGAGGTGGAGAACCTCCTAGATCCTCTCCTTGTTATCTACTTCGAGCCCCTGCATGAAAAATATCTCAAAAAATGCTCCATTCACTGCAATTAAACCACATTAGGTCACATGATATGAAAAACAATTTTCAACCTTCTCACTAAGAACAATATAACTAAAAATGTAAATAAATGTGAGAAAGATATAGTTCTAAGGCTTGGATGATGGAACCATGATCATTATAATATACCCATTTATGGGCCTCATCAAAATACGTAGTCTGGTTCAAGGATTACTAGGCCATGTTTTCTTTCATTCAAATATCCACCTCACTCAGTTTGGAATCCATCCAGAAATCCATCTCAACTATAACATGAGAACCCCATCACACCATGGCTATCCAGAAATGGAAAGGCTAGGCTAAAAAGATTGTCACATATAGAAAATCCCATGTCAATGACAACAAGAGAACCAATAATCCACATGTAACACAATGCATTCCAGTTATATCAAGAAAATCACACATGCAAATCCATACCTGCAAAGAATCCTATTGTAGCTACTTGATCATGCTCTTCCTTGCTTGATCTTTGCTTCCTCTTTGCCTTCTTGTTCTAATGCTGAAATTCTCCCAGAAAACTCCAAGTATCAAAGAGTGTGAGAGATAGAAAGAATAGTGGGAAAGATCCAAAACTGAATTGAAAAAGTTACCAATTGATCCTCATAAGCCTTTTTATCAATTACGCCTCTGTTTTCTTCATTTTCCATTATTTACCTTCATTTTCCTCCTCACATGCAACCTGGGACCTTTCACCTTCATTTTCTCCTAATTTACATGATTTTCATAAATAAATGCTAATTAATGCCACTTTTCCTTTCTAAAGCCTTTTCCATTTCCTTTGCCAATTTCCTTAGCCAGAATAAACCAAATGAAGACCCACACTAGGATTTTTTTCCCAACATTCAACTTGGAATAAGTGTCCCATAACCGTGGTTATTATTTTTCCTTTATTAACTTTTGTTACATGGAATTTTCACAATGTATGTTATAGAACCCTCTGCCTTGGGGGACACCATCCTCGGTGTTCAACCACACCTATACCTTAGCAAAAGTGATGAAAAGAAAACATACTGCCCATGGAGCTTTATAATTTGGCTCGATGAAGTATTTACAATGATCACCCTGCTGAGAAGAAAACCAACATGAAAATACCACAGCATGATAATTATAATGAAATGACACCCATAAATCTTATTGGGATTTATAACATATCTAACGGAGGTATTTACATCCATATACATATGTACATATATCAAAACATCACACTAAAATATATGCCAAAACATATACCAAAACTGATTTTCCTTAACCAAAAAAAAAATGAAGGATACATAGCCTACATCTAATCCACCATCTCCCATGTAGCCTCATCAGGCCTAAATTTTTTCCATTGCACTTTAACCTGCTCGATTTCTTTGTTCCAGAGAATGAGCATATCTTTCTGCAATATACACTGCGGTCCCAGATAGAATTCTCCTTATGGCTCCACCTGCAATACAAATGAGTCAATCACATGATCAACATCTTTAAAATACTTCTTAAGAAAATATACATGGAAAATATGATGGAATTTCACAGTCGAAGGTAGTGCACGATGATAGGCTACTGGCCCAATCCTTTCAAGAATCTTGAAAGGTCCACAATACCGAGGTGATATCTTCGCACATGATCTGTTAGGTCCCTATATTACTAGTGTAGTCCCTTATTATGTTAGTGTAGACCCCCTTATTGTTATTGTTGTACCCCTGTAACCCCCATATTTTTATTATTGTGCCCTTACATTATTATTGTTAGGTCGGCTAGGATTACATTGTGGCCCCATGGACTCCTATATATAGAAAGGAGGTTTTGTCATTTGTATCATCCAAGAATTTTTCATTCATGTAATGTATTGGAGGTTTCCCCCTCGAAGTGGATTTTTTTTAAGGCATTGATATCTCTTTTCTTCTATTTTTGGAGCTGGTTTGACAACATTTGGTATTAGAGCCTTTGGATTCTAGGGATTCGCTGCTCCAAACAGGTCATCGTGGAATTTTTGCTATAAATTTATTTCTACGATGGCTTAGAAGCTGAAATTTTTAGAGTGCGAAACCAAAATCCCGAGGAACATCATTGAAAAATTTCAGAGCTTGGTTCACAATATTTTCAGAGATATGATCTGTGGAAGTTATGTCATTGTGCAGGCTCCTGAATTTAACCTAAATAGGTCATCGTGGAATTTTCGATAACTTTTTTTCTACGAAGGTTCAGAAGCGGAAATTTGTAGAGTGCGAAGCTGAAATCCTAAGGAACATCGTCACAAAATTTTAGATCTTGGTTCACAATATTTACGGAGATAGGATCTGTGGAAGTTAGGGCTGTTTTAGGCTTCTCAATTTCATCTCAAAGAGGTGATCATGGGAAAATATTCATAGCTCTCTCTCTGAGCATCAGATTGGAATTCCGTAAGAAGTGGCCACAAGTACACGAAATGTAGTTTTATTTCTATAAATTTTAGAGCCAAAGGAGGAAACTGTGACACGTGGCAAGTCGTACATGTTTTCTCTACTAAACTAGTCCATAATTGGGTCATTGTGGGAGATTGGACATAACTTTGCCTTGAAGAATCCAAATTAGATCAGACTTGTGGCATTCGAAAGAAGCTTACAGGGCTGAATTTCAGACATTAAGGATCTGCAATTATAGAGATAATTCAATTTCAATATCGAGCTCATCAAAAGCAAGTAAAAGGTGTGTATTTTTTTTCCAAATTGCATAAGTCTTGTTTGAAGAATCAAATTGAATTGATTCCAAGGGCATATTGTATAATAGATATCATTATTCTATTCTAAAATGGCCCCTAAAAGGAATTAAACACCCATTAAGCCTTTAGAAGGCTCTACTATTACTCATGAAGACGAAGAATAGCAACATGACATATCAAAATTACAAGAGAAAGTGCAACAAATTTCTCTCTAGCAAAGAGAAACAAAAAATGATATGGAAGTTTTGAAGAAAGGCTTGGAAACTAAGATGGATGGTTTGAAGAAAGGCATGGAATATAAGATGGATGGTTTGAATAATGGCATGGATGGCACAAAAGCTAAGATGGATGGCATGGAAGTTGGCATGGAATCTAAGATGGATGAAAATATGGAAAACATGAAGAATGATCTAAAAGTAGACATGGAATGTTTGACAAAGTTGATACAAGAAATGTTTCCTAATGGTGAAAAGATAGTAAAGGAAACTCATGATGAGAAAAAAATAAATGTTAATCATGATTTCATAAACTCTAATGTTGGAAAGAAGAACCACCATATTCCAAAAATGGATATGAGGAAGTTTGATGGAAAGGATCCTGTAACATGGATACTATAGATGGAGCAATATTTTGATCTCAATAATGTGCAAAACACACAATAGGTATGCATTGCAACTTTAAATTTATAATAAAATACATTTGTATGGTATCGATGGCTTTGCTCCCGTAAAAAAAATTGTCACTTGGTCAATTTTTATGGAGGAAATGATAGCACATTATGAGGATACAAAGAGCAACACTTTCTTTAGCCAATTGATAAATCTCAAACAAAATTTTTCAGTGGGGGAGCACATTAAGGACTTCCAAAAATTGAATAGAAGGGTAACTGATATTCCAGCAGAACACATGATTGATCTCTTCATAGGTGCTTTAAAGGATAACATCCAACATGAAGTTCGTGTTTTGGAACCTGATTCATTGGAGAAGGCATTCAGGTTGGCAAGAAAAATTGAATGTAAAATTATGGCGACAAGTAAGCCTACCACTCACTTCTATAAAAAGGGAAGTGTTGCTACTCCTATATTTGCACAACCTACAAGGTTGACACCACAAAAATTGGAAGAAAAAAGAGCAAAAGGGATTTGCTACAGTTGTGATAGAAAATACACTAAAGGTCATAAGTGTGCTGAGAATAAATTATTTTACATATATTGTGAAGAGGAAGAAGAAAATGAACAAGAATATTCAAAAGAAGAGGATATACACCAGGAACCAACCCTAGAAGAGGAAGAAATGAGTCTGACCATATCATGTAATGCATTGGCAGGAATTACCACTCCTCAAACTATTAATATAGAAGGACATGTCAAGAAGAAAAAGGTAATAGCGTTGATTGATTCAGGTAGTATCCATAATTTTATTCATTGTAAGGTAGCCAAGGAATTGAATTGTTTCCTATAACCAGCACCAGAATGTCAAGTGATGGTTGCAAATGGAGGAACTATAAATTTCTCTGGAAAATTCCATAATATCAAGCTAACCATGGGGGAATATGTATTGAATATTCCAATGCTTTCCATTCCTATGCGAGGTGTTGATGTTGTACTAGGAGTACAATGGTTACAATATTTGGGGATGGTAGCTTTTAATTTTCAAAAACTTTTCTTGAATTTTTTTTCAGAAGGAAAGTGTTAGGGTTCCCATGTTTTGGCAAGATTGGCAATGCCAAAAGATGAGACAACATCAGAACCACTTTCAAACCTCAGGATCTAGCCCTCCTAGGTCCAGAGAGGGATCTCTCTATGTATGCAAGGTTTTATGTCCTTTAAGCTCTGTGTTAAGATATTAGGCTAGCTATAGGCATGATTTTGTTTGATTGATTGTTTGTTTGGTTGTTGGGAATCAGGAAGGAAGGGTTCAATATGAGGCAAGGATGTGCAAAGAGGATTTAGGCAAAGGAGGGATGATTTCAAAGAACATGAGACCATTGGGCAATGGAGTCAGGAAAGGGTTTACTTGCTATTCAATATGCAGGCTTTCAGTTGGGCTAGTCATCTAAAGCATTGGATCTTAAATATGATAGTGTGGCACGAAATGGTAATAGAGAAGGTGAAAGAAAGGAAACCTCCAAGGTGACCTTTCAGGAATCAGATCTAGGGATAGGACATGCCATTGGACAACCTGTGATCCAAAACCTAAAAGGTTAACTCTTCAGACAAAGAAACATTAAAGATTTAAACACAAAGGTGAAAACCTGAGATCAGAGAGAGACTTTGAACTCTCAATGCTTTGGTATCCAGCTTAAGGGAAATTAGAAGGGTTAAATTAATTGAAAGGACCCTAGTGAGACAGAGACAGAGTTCTAAACTCCCAGTATCCCAATTCATTCAATTAAAGCCTAACAAGAACATCTAAGAACAGATTCATTAATTCATACATCATCTAGCAGTAAATATTAGCCACTACACTGGTTAAATTAGCTTGAATCAATCCTCAGATAACACATATTGCAGAAAAAATTAATGGCAGGGAGAGAATAAGCTTAGGGTACCATGCGAGGGTATATCCTAAACCAGATTTCTGATGCGTGCCAGAAGAAATGAAAAATGATGGACTACAAAGAAACAGGGACAAAGATAGAAAACATCACCGCTGCTTTAAATCAGGATCCAAAGAAATGTGCTTGTCATATTAAAGAGCAACACCAGTCATGTACAACATTACCAACAACTTAATATTTAGTCTTCAAACATCTTCCTCGGCCTATCTTACAACTTTACACAGAGGACATGTCTCAATAGAAACAACTTACAGTTCATAGATATCCGATCAACAACCCTATAATGAGTTTCTTCATGACTTTTTATATCTGAAAGAGATGCAGAGGAGGTAGGTGAGACACTAAATGAAACATTGAAACAGAGTAGGAAGGGGGCTCGAGGCCCATTCCGTTTTAATGTCTATGCATTAATATTCAGTACTCTTTGGATGAAAGAGTGGTCTTCGACAGGTTGAAATTCACTCCAGGTATGTTCGTGATGTACTCTCGGTTGCAGTGCTTGTGGTACTCTGGTGAATAAACAAAAAGGTGGGTACAGATTATAAGGTCTGCCATACTGTGTAACAAATGCTCTGGTAGCATTAAGACTGTTGTCAGGGTAGAGGTCTTCTCTGGAACACGGTATAGGATGAAAACAGTATGGGCACTTCGTCCTTTCATGGGAAAGAACATTATGCTGATGGTGACATTGGTATATCGTTTTTTGTGCCCTAGGCCTTCTGTGTGATTCATGAGGTCTTCAGTCTGGTGTTTTGCATTTAACACACTGAGTTAAGGATTAACATCTTCGATAATGTGCATTAGAAATCCTTAACTCTGTACTGATACTCTTTGCCACTTCATGATTGTCTCTGTCAGTGAAATCTAAGCTTTAATGGCTCTGGAAAGGTTTTACGAAGTTTAACTTCGTTATTTTCATGAAAATCATGTCATAACACCTTCCTAGGCTCTTCTCCATAACTCCAGTCCCCGAAAATGGTCTTCCCTGCATTCTGTGCCACTGTAACAGTGACTGTGAACTATCGCGGTCGTCCACCGCCCGTACCCTGCAAAACACACAGATTTGTTAAGAAAAACCATGCTATAGGGGAACGGATGTAATGGAAGGCTATGAGGATGGCAAAAAAACATAGTGGAAACAGTGGATGCGAATGAAAAATTGTGGAAATTGGGCGAAATACAAAGGAAATGGGAAATTTCCACGAAAGCAAGGTGACGTGGAGCTCTGGCGGTGGGACCCGGTCAATGGTGGGGGCAATCTAACCTGGACCATCAGATCTCAGGAGGAGATCGACGGCTGAGATTTGATCGGGGGAGGATGACGGAGGTTACATGGGTGGATTTTGATTCAATCCTAACCATTGGTTCTTGTGGATTCAATGGTTAGGATTGGATTGCTGGACCACGATCGGAGGGAAACAAAGAGTGACACAACAAAAGTTCTGATGAGCGATTATGCGAGATTGCGATGGCCGTTCGATTAAACTGTGAATCAACGGCAGAGATCATCGTCGGAGGGTTTACAAAGGAATGAGGTGGGCATGGTAAGACTCTACGCGGACCATTAGATCTATTCAGACCAACGGCGGAGATTTCTTCAAAGACTGACAGACCAAAAACACTATCGCATCAGATATTTTCTGTTTACAAAGGAAATGCGCTTCGCTCCAATTCTCCGATTGTGATAAGCGCTTTACGGCTAGCGCTTGGTTTTAGCGCCCGGGTCATGTGGGGAAGTGGTTTGGGGCTGGGCCGAAGGGGGCTAGCCTGTTTAAAGAGGAAAATGGGTTTTTAGCCTTAGAGACGGTGTTTTAAGGCCCAAAGGAGGTTTTCGATAGAGGTAAAAAAGGGGAATTTTTGAGAGTGGAAAAAAGATTAATAATGGGGAAATTTTGCATAGGTACAAGGGAAAATGGGAGACTTTTTTAGCACAATTTTCCATGGGCATTGAGGCTTCAAGGATGAGATATTTTCATGGAAAATGCATCTCTTGAAGGCTCATGAAATAATTTAGCCACCTGTTTTCTTGACAAAATTTCATAGGTGGCTAACAGTGGCTCCACATGGGGATGGCTTCTTCTTGAAGGAGTCAAGAATTTAGAAAATAAATCTTTGGACCATGCCAGATGCCTGATCTTTGATCCCTCCCTCTTCATTGATTTCAGCTGTTACAAACATAATAAATCAGCAGAAACATTCCCAAACAATCTACCTACCCATCCTACCATCCTAGCATTTTTCTTCAAGGTGCACTTGAATTTGCAGACCCTCTTCATCATTTTATTGAAAACAAAAAACACACTAATCTAATTCTACCCTTGTCACTCCTTGAGGTCAGATTAAACTGTTGGCCTCACATGTTTCTCTACCTAATCTAATATCTGTTGGGATTAAATTGTCCATCCAATTTCTTCTCTACATTCTAAGACAGAAATTGAAAAACAGTCAAACTAGGATTAGACAGTATAGTTTGATGTGGATCCAAGGCATCAAGACAGTTGCACATGGAATGAAATTGAAAAAATTTGAAAAAAAAACCTTGAAGGCTTGAAATCTGAAACTTTGACGCATCCTTCTTTACTTTGTGACTCAAGTTTTGAGCTTGTTAGAGTCACTTCCTTCTTCATTTCAGCTCTAGTTTTGGGCTTGTTAGAGCTGACTCTACTTTCTTATTTTCTGGTTCAGATTTTAGGCATGTTAGAACCAATTGTCTTCACTTCCTTTGGCTCAAGTTTTTATCGTGTTAGAGCCAATCTTTGTCTCTATTTTTTGAAACATTTTCTCTTTTTCTTGAAAACAAAACACTGCAATGGTATGTACAATGGAAATGAAAACTGTAAATTGGAAATCAGCAAAAGTAGTGTTTGAGCATCCTGCCATTGACAGGACCCCCAAACAGCTCCGTACCATCTAGCTCTTGCAGAAAAAATGCATTTGGACCCACAGTGGCTTGTATGATGTAAGGACCTTGCCACAAACTGTCAAATTTTCCATGCTTTCTATTGTCCTCTCTCCTGGAGTCCCACTTCAGAACTTTGTCTCCTATTTTGAAATCTGAGGCCTTGGTCCTTTTATCGAACAACTTCTTTATATTTTCCTGGATCTTCAGGGATCTGTTATAGACCTCTTCCCTTGTTTGTTGGAGATGAATTATTTGGTTTATCCTTCTCACCATACAGTCTTCTTCTGTCTGAATCTCTTGGACAAGTTTAATCACTGGTACCGCAAGGCTGGTAGGAAACATTGCCTCTGTTCCATAGACAAGCTGATATGGTGACATGCCAATTTATTTCTTTGTCGTAAGCCTGTCAACCCACAAAGCATGCACTAACTTCTTGTGCCAGGACTTCTTGTTCTCTTCAAGCAGTTTTTTGATAATGTTCACCAAGCTCTTGTTTGATGATTCAGCTAACCCATTACCTTGTGGGTAATAAGAAGTTGAATGACCGAGTGCTATTTGATACCTGTGACAAAAATAAATCATTTTCTTGGATCGAAAAGCAGCAGCATTATCAGTGATTATTTTTCTTGGGCAGCCAAACCGAGAGAGGATGTGGTTTTCTAGAAACTTAATGATGATAGAATTTGTGGCATTCCTAGAAGGTATGGACTCTATCCACTTTGTGAAGTAGTCTGTGGCTGTCAGGATCCACCTGTGTTGTGCAAAAGAAGCAGGGTGTATTTCTCCTATAAAATCTAGGCCCCATTGCATAAAGCGACCTTCAACAGTGATGGGTTGTAAAAGTAGAGGGAGGAGCTTTCTTTTGCCTTCAAAAATCTGGCATTTATGGCAGACAACTATCATCTTATGGATGTCATTGAAAAGTGTGGGCCAATAATAGCCAGCTCTGAGTATTTTGTTAGCAGTGGCTTTCCAGTTCAGGTGGCCTCCACACTCTCCTGCATGGAACTCCTATTTAATCCTCTCTGCTTCAGTTTCAGGCAAACATTTGAGCAATATACCATTTGCATTTTTCCAGTATAAACCTTCATTCAGTATGCAGTAGTTTCTGGCTTTTATCTTTAGGAATCTGGCCTTAGTTTTTGATAGTCCAGGAGGGGCATTGAGGTTCGTGAGCACATGCAGGATTTCAGAGTACCAAGGAGATTTTTGAAATTTCTCCTCAACAGTAGGGTCAGGCAATCCTTCTTGCTCATCCAAGGCATCTACCATCTTTATGTCAAGGGCTTGTAAATTTGATTCAACCATTAGTCAAGCTAAGCCCTGACCTTTGATCAGTTTTGCGGGTTTTATTTCCAGGTCATATTCTAAAATCACGGCAATCCATTTGCCCCTCTTCCCATCCGGGTCTTGGGACAGATTTTCTTTCACCACTATGTTTGGCACGTAAGCTATGGTGTGGGAATGCAGTATGTACACCCTAAAGTCTTTCAAGGCCTTTACCAGGGCATAGGCTTGTTTTTCCATTATGTTATATTTTAAGGGTGCATCCCTCAGAGATTTTCTGAAGAAAGCAATGGGTTGTTCCATTCCCTCTATATTTTTCTGCAGTAGAACTGTAGCCACTATATGCTCAGAGGCAAATGAAAATATTAGGAAATCTTTTGAGAAATCAAGGCTGATTAGGATAGGAGCCCGAGTGAGTGCAAGTTTAACCGATTCAAAAGATTTTTTAGCCTCAACAGTCCATTTAACCCCTACACCTTTTTTCAACATATTAGTCATATTCCTGAGGTGTTCAGCTAAGTTGGGAATAAACCTCCTTAGGAAGTTAATTTTCCCAATGAAGGACTGTAACTCTTTAATATTTCTCGGGTGTGTGATTTTTAGTATTCCCTCAACTCTTTGTGGGTATATCCTAATTCCCTTCTCAGATATAATGTGGCCGAGAAGCTTACCTTCTTGTAGCCCGAATACAGTCTTTTTAGGATTCAATGACAGATCGAACCTTCTACATTTTTCAAACACTCTTCTCAGATGTTTTAGGTGTTCTCAATCAGTCTTGGAGTATACTGTTATATCATCCAGATAGATGACAATGAATTTCCCTATTTCATCCGAAAAATCTATGTCCATTGCTCGTTGGAAGGTTGCACCAACGTTCATCAGTCCAAAGGGAATTTTTACATACATGAAGGTGCCCCATGGAGTGGTGAAAGTTGTCTTGAGTTGGTCTTTTGGGATTACTAACACTTGGTTGTAACCTGAAAAACCATCTAGCAGGGAGATCCACCTTGAGCCAACTACCCTTTGCAGGATATGTTCCATCTTTGGCAAGGGGTAATTGTCCTTAAGTGAGGCTCTGTTAAGGTTCCTGAAATATATGCACAGCCTGATCTCACCTGTTTTATTTCTCACAGCTACAAGGTTTGAGACCCAATCAAAGAACCTCATAGGAACTATTATTCCTGCTTCATACATCTTCTTTATTTCCTTTTCTACTGCAGGCAATTGTTTTGGGTTTATCCTGCGAAGTTTTTGTCTGAAGGGTTTCTGGTTCTCTTTCAAAGATATTTTGTGTTGTATGATGTTTGTGTCACAATCCTTCAAGTCCTCGTAGCTCCAAGCAAACACATCAATGAATTCCTTGAACAGGTCGATATATTTATTTTTCATGCTTGCAGGTAAGGACTTAGCCAACTTAATCATTTTAGGCTTGTCTTCAGTGCCTATGTTGCATTCCTCAACGTCAGAGTCTAAGTGTTCAATAGTGGGCTTTTTCGCTACATCATCGAAATCGAAAAGATCTTCTAAGGGTGCCAGACCTCGGGGTATGTTCTTATCTTTTGCATGTAGCACCTCTATTTCCTCATTATCTGCGTTTTTATATTCTTCGGTTGGATTTCCGATTTGTTCGTCTAAAGTGTTTATTTCTATCTTACAGGGTGGTTCTTCCTCGTCTGAGGGTTCTTCACTTAGGCAACTATCATTGGACTTAGAGTCTGAATTATAAAATTCAAACTCGTTCTTGCCTATCAAGAAATCCTCAATCTGCTTATCTCCTTCAAAAACTTGCCAATATTTCTCATTATCAGGTACTGCAGTTCTGAAATTCATCTGAATGATGATTTGTTGATCACTGGGAGGTTTGTGATACGAACTAGCTATACATGCTAATCCATTTGCAATTACATTTTGACTCCTAGGAATAAACACTAGTTCATATTCCACAAAGGTCTTCAATAAATCCATAGCGTCATTCCTGTACACTCTCAGCCTAGGGTGTTTCACTTTGTATTCACCATTCACTTGTTTGATAATTAACTCAGAGTCTCCTTGGACAGCTATCCTACGGGCTCCTAACTTTTTCAACATATTCAAGCCTAGGATGAGAGCCTCATACTCTGCGATATTATTTGTACATTTGAAGTTCAGGTTGAAGGCATGACTCTCAGCATAGTCAATGTCTGTGTTATGCAACCATACTCCCGCCCCTATGGTTTTCTTGGTGCATGACCCATCGAAATTCATTTCCCATAAGGGTTCATTCTGGGGCTGTGGATGGTTTCGTTCTTCGTGTGGTGTATGAGTTTGTGAGGAGTGACTAGCCAGTTGTTCACATTCTGTTTCTTGCTTGCTCAGAGTTTCATTTTCAGTGCACTGTCCAAAAATTTCATCTTTGTTTTCTTTTGAGGTTAGAGAGGCCATTATGTTGAAACCTATGAGCTCTTCCCTATTTTTTATATCTCTTATTTCTAGCTCTGGCTCTTCTAAGGATTCATCATTGAAAAGGATAAAGGAGTCTAGATCTGTGTGTACAGAGTACAGAGGAGAATTTTCAGGCTTTTCAGGGCTGTTGACTGGGAATTTCATTTGTGCCTCTCTATACAGTCTCCTAAGCTGGCTAAAGATATGGATTGTGGCATATGCCCCATCCATCTGCATTGTACCTTGCAGCTTGGCTCCCCATGACCTTGATAGTAACATGCCATACTTAGGTGGTACATTTACCACTACAACATCCATAACCATACATTTGGCTAGAATCTGGGTTAAGTTCACACATAGGTCCTTGATTAGGCCAAGAAACTTTACCCTGCTCGAGTCAAATGAATATAAATATTTATAAGGGTGAGTTATCTTTAGGCTTAACTTTTCCATAACTACTTTAGGCATTAAGTTGTGAGAGGCCCCAGAGTCATGCATTGCATTGTGAAGGATCTTGTCATGGATATTGAGACTGATATAAAAAGGAGGTATTACCCCTTCTTGAAACTTCCCTTCTATATTTGGACCAAATAGGAGGGCTGGTTGATCATCACTTAGATTGATAGTATCACTATTTTCCCCTAGATTCAAAGCTTTCAAAATTTGGCCTTTATATACATCCTGAGTGGCCAGCTCAGAGAGGGGGATAGAGATTTTAATTTTAGCAATCTCACTCTCCAGATTGAAGAGAGATTGACTCTTTGTGACACTCAACTCTGTTTTGTTAGCCACTACCTTAGTGGCTGAATCAGTGGGCTGATTCTCACTATGTATAGTGTTAAGTATTGTTTTATCAGGAGCATTAACTGCATTGCTAGTGCTGCTAGTCGGTTGATTTGGCTTATCAGTGTTTTGGTTGTCCTCTTCTTTGTTCTTCCCAGAACTCTCGGCAGCTGGTTTTTTACTTTCAGCAGTTACTTTAGAAGCTTTCTCAGGCCTTTTCTTAATGGTAATCTCAGAAGCTTTGGGTTTGGAATTGTCTAAGATCTTTTTGCTTCTAAGTTCATACTGTTCTCTGACCTGCATGATGGCATTTTTAAATCCAAGTCTGTAATCCTCAGATTCTAATCGTTCCTCATCCCAATATGAGGGTGAGGGTTGATCTTCTTCCATGGAACAGTTGTGGATTAAGCTATCTATTTCAAACATATTTATTATGTTCTCCTCAGACTCTTCTATTATCCCCTCATCCTCATCAAGGAAGTTCTCTTGAAAAGGGGGTATAACTTGTTGATCTAGTTCTCTTTGTCTGTTGGGAGTGGTATTGTTCCTTCTAAAGTTCTGGTTCTGGTTATGGTTTTGGTTTTTGTTCTAATTACTAACTGTGACAACCATTTTCTCCATCATTTGTTGTAGCCTTTCCATGTTTTTAGATAGATGATCATAATTGAGGTCAGATGTGGAGGCTACAGTGTCATCTCTATATTTCACCCTTTTCTCAGATCTTAATCTTGCTTTCTTCTCAATCAGGTTAACCTCTACACTCACTGCTCCTTTTTGCATGTCTTCTAATGTGTTGTAATCTCTCTCCCTAAGCTGGTAGGCCATGTCAGCATCAAAGCCTTCAGGGTATTTCACTAAAGCCATTCCTTGGGGAGGTTTCATATGTGGAGGAAGAGCATTATAAACACTGTTAAACCTAGTAGAATAGTCATGGACACTCTCTCCTGCATTCCTCCTAAGGTTCTTGTATTCTGCTAAGATTTGGAGAGGGTTGGTCTTAACTTCCCATTTGTTTATGAAGGACAAATATAAGGAGGGTAGATCTTGGATGTTGTTAGGAGGCAGGCCCTTAAACCATTTCTTCACATCACCTCCTAAGCTCTGGGCAAATATTCTCATTTTGACTATATCATCATCTATCTCCATGTAGTCAAAAGAATCTTCCATCCTGTCTACATGATGTTGAGCTGTGGTAGACTCTTTTGCAGTGAAGTGTGGGATCTTTGATTGGTAATCATTGGGTAAGGGCAGTAGGGGCTGAGGTAACACCAGAAGTGCATACCAAGCTGCCATGGTGATGTTTTGAGGCGGTAAAGGGTTGGCTTGAGAAGATGGTATGTGGATTACAGGGACGCTTAGACCAACAAAAGTCTGTTGAGCAGATTTAGGGTGGCAGAGCCCCAAGGTTTGAATGAAATTAATATTAGGAGGTGTAGATGGAGGGGTCTCTTTCTCCCTAATGTGTTGACCACTATGAGATGGTGAACCGGGAAACTCAACCTCTAGCTGATCTGGAACACTGAATGACCTAGTTCTTGGTAATCTGCTTGGTAGGTCTAGGTCAAGATGAAGGTATGATAGAGCTGTAAAGCCTTTTGGTGCAGAGTTAGCTCTATGGATGTGTCTGTGAATAGTTGTTCTCTTAGTTGTAGGATATTTCCTGAGAATTCCCTCGGGGTTGTCAACTATTTTAGGTGGGTTTGGGTCGGGATTAGCTCTTGTATGAATGGCTCTGGAAGCCAGAATGTTGTCCTTGAATCAAGCAGCTTAACCCTACTTGTTACTTCTGTTGTGGTTGATGTTGTTGTGGACTCTGGTCTCCCAGTGGAGTCTTATGCGAACCAAGATAATCAACAGGCCTACTGATCACCAGTGAAGTCTTTGATCTTTAAGGAACCATGGAGTCGCCAGGTGGAGGGTTTAGGGTGTTTCTAGGAGGTACGCTGTCCACCACAGTGCTTATGTGTTGTCCCTTTCCAAGGATATCCTCAAAACACAGCAAAATCTAACCATAGATGGACTGGGAGGGATTTTTCCAGGTATTTCACCTCTGAAAGAGGGTGAGACCTAGAGGCTATCTAGCCCTTTCTAGACTCTGTCTAAGAGTGTGGGGAGAAACACGACAAGTGGTGCAGAAAGTGGATTGCAAGTGGAAGTGTTTCACTGCCAACCTAACCAGAGATTCTGGGCTTTCTGAGGCTCTTGTGATGTAGTAAGATGAAAAATACTCAGAAATTCCCCAACGGAGTCGCCATTATGTTGGGGTTCCCATGTTTTGGCCAGATTGGCAATGCCAAAAGATGAGACAACATCAGAACCACTTTCAGACCTCAGGATCTAGCCCTCCCAAGTCCAGAGAGGGATCTCTCTATGTATGCAAGGTTTTATGTCCTTTAAGCTCTGTGTTAAGATATTAGGCTAGTTATAGGCACGATTTGTTTTGATTGATTGTTTGTTTGGTTGTTGGGAATCAGGAAGGAAGGGTTCAATATGAGGCAAGGATGTGCAAAGAGGATTTAGGCAAAGGAGGGATGATTTCAAAGAACATGAGACCATTGGGCAATGGAGTCAGGAAAGGGTTTACTTTCTATTCAATATGTAGGCTTTCAGTTGGGCTAGTCATCTAAAGCATTGGATCTTAAAGATGATAGTGTGGCATGAAATGGTAAGAGAGAAGGTGAAAGAAAGGAAACCTCCAAGGTGACCTTTCAGGAATCAGATCCAGGGATAGGACATGCCGTTGGACAACCTGTGATACAAAACCTAAAAGGTTAACTCTTTAGACAAAGAAACATTAAAGATTTAAACACGAAGGTGAAAACTTGAGATCAGAGAGAGACTTTGAACTCTCAATGCTTTGGTATCCAACTTAAGGGAACTTAGAAGGGTTAAATTAATTGAAAGGACCCTAGTGAGACTGAGACTGAGTTCTAAACTCCCAGTATCCCAATTCATTCAATTAAAGCCTAACAAGAACATCGAAGAACAGATTCATTAATTCATACATCAGCTAGTAGTAAATATTAGCCACTACACTGGTTAAATTAGCTTGAATAAATCCTCAGATAACACATATTGCAGAAAACATTAAAGGCGGGGAGAGAAGAAGCTTAGGGTACCATGCGAGGGTATATCCTAAACCTGATTTCTGATGCGTTCCAGAAGAAATGAAATATGATGGACGACACAGAAACAGGGACAAAGATAGAAAACATCACCGCTGCTTTAAATCAGGATCCAAAGAAATGTGCTTGTCATATTAAAGAGCAACACCAGTCATGTACAACATTACCAAAAACTTAATATTCAGTCTTCAAACATCTTCCTCGGCCTATCTTACAACTTTACAAAGAGGACATGTCTCAATAGAAACAACTTACAGTTCACAAATATCCGATCAACAACGCTATAATGAGTTTCTTCATGACTTTTTATATCTGAAGGAGATGCAGAGGAGGTAGGTGAGACACTCAATGAAACATTGAAATAGAGTAGGAAGGGGGCTCGAGGCCCATTCTGTTTTAATGTCTATGCATTAATATTCAGTACTCTTTGGATGAAAGAGTGTTCTTCGACAGGTTGAAATTCACTCCAGGTATGTTCAAGATGTACTCTCGGCTGCAGTGCTTGTGGTACTCTGGTGAATAAAAAAAAAGGCGGGTACAGATTATGAGGTCTGCCATACTGTGTAAAAAATGCTCTGGTAGCATTAAGACTGTTGTCAGGGTAGAGATCTTCTCTGGAACATGGTATAGGATGAAAACAGTATGGGCACTTCGTCCTTTCATGGGAAAGAACATTTTGCTGATGGTGACATTGGTATATTGTTTTTTGTGCCCTAGGCCTTCTGTGTGATTCATGAGGTCTTCAGTCTGGTGTTTTGCCTTTAACACACTGAGTTAAGGCTTAACATGTTCGATAATGTGCATTAGAAATCCTTAACTCTGTACTGATACTCTTTTCCGCTTCATGATTGTCTCTGTCAGTGAAATCTGAGCTTTAATGGCTCTGGAAAGGTTTTACGGAGTTTAACTCCATTATTTTCATGAAAATCATTTCATAACACCTTCCTAGGCTCTTCTCCATAACTCCAGTCCCCAAAAATAGTCTTCCCTGCATCCTGTGCCATTGTAACAGTGACTGTGAACTATCGCGGTCGTCCACCGCCTGTACCCTGCAAAACGCACAGATTTGTTAAGAAAAACCATGCTGGAGGGGAACGGATGTAATGGAAGGCTATGAGAATGGCAGCGCAGCATAGTGGAAACAGTGGATGCAAACGCAAAATGGTGGAAATCGGGCGAAATACAAAGGAAGTGGGAAATTTCCAGGAAAGCAAGGTGACGTGGATCTTTGGCGGTGACACCCGGTCAATGGCAGGGGCGATCTAACCTGGACCATCAGATCTCAGGAGGAGATCGATGGCTGAGATTTTATCGGGGGAGGATGATGGAGGTTACATGGGCGGAGTTAGATTCAATCCTGACCATTGGTTCTTGTTAATTTAACAGTCAGGATTGGATCGCTGGACCACGATCGAAGGGAAACAAAGAGTGACACAACAAAAGTTCCAATGAGCGATTATGCGAGATTGCGATGGTCGTTGGATTAAACTGTGAATCAACGGCAGAGATCATCGTTGGAGGGTTTACAAAGGAATGAGGTGGGCATGGTAAGACTCTACATGGACTGTTAGATCTATTCAGACCAACGCTGGAGATTTCTTCAAAGACCGACAGACCAAAAACACTATCGCATCGGAGATTTTCTGTTTACAAAGGAAATGCGCTCCGCTCCAATTCTCCGATTGCGAAAACACTTTACAGCTAGTGCTTGGTTTTAGTGCCCGGGTCATGTGGGGAAGTGGTTTGGCACTGGACCGAAGGGGGCTAACCTGTTTAAAGAGGAAAACGGGTTTTTAGCCTTAGAGACGGTGCTTTAAGGCCCAAAGGAGGTTTTCGGTAGAGGTAAAAAAGGGGAATTTTTGAGAGTGGAAAAAAGATTAATAATGGGGAAATTTTGCATAGGTACAAGGGAAAATGGGCGAATTTTTGAGAAGAATTTTCCATGGGCATTGAGGCTTCAAGGATGAGAGATTTTCATGGAAAATGTATCTCTTGAAGGCTCATGAAACAATTTAGCCACCTGTTTTCTTGAAAAAATTTCATAGGTGGCTAACAGTAAGGAAGTTGAACTACGGGGTATTGCAGGGAAGCCAGGAAAGATAATAAGCTCTAATGTCATGACAAAGCTTCTAAAGAAAGAAAAATGAGGCATAATTGCACAATTATGCTCACTAGAAGTTCCAATATCAAAATCATCTATTTCTACATATCTCCAAAAATTCTTGGACAATCATTCCAAGGTGTTTTAAAATCCCAAAGGACTCCCACCTATTCATGATCATGATCATGCTATTCATTTGATTCCCGGAAGTGTTCCTTCAAACATCAAGCCTTATAGATATCCTTATGTCCAAAAGAGCGAAATTGAACGTATGATTGCAAAAATGTTAGAGGCTAGTATAATTCAACCTAGTCAAAGTTCTTTCTCTACTCCTGTAGTATTGGTACACAAGAATGATGGATCATGGCGCATGTGTCCGGATTATAAGGAGCTCAATAAGCTCACCATTAAAGATAAATTTCCCATTCCTGTGATTGATGAATTACATGGAGCAATTTATTTTACCAAGTTGGATCTTCGTTCAGGATATCATCAAATTAGAATGAAGACTGAAGATATTCCAAAAACAGCATTTCGAACTCATGAGGGTCATTATGAATTTTTGGTCATGCCCTTTGGCCTTACCAATGCACCTTCTACATTTCAAGGGTTGATGAATTCCATTTTCAAACCCTTCCTTAGAAAATTTGTGCTAGTATTTTTTTGATGATATACTAATCTACAGTAGGTCTTGGAAGGATCATGTTCAACATGTTGACAGGGTGCTCAAACTATTGGAGGAGAAACAATTATATGCAAAAACATCCAAATGTTTCTTTGGAGTACAAGAGGTGGAATATCTGGGTCATATTGTATCTCATGAGGGTGTTAAGGTAGACCCTAACAAAATTAAAGCCATTAAGGAATGGAAAGTCCCCACAACCATAAAGTAGTTGCGAGAATTTCTCGGGTTAACAAGGTATTATCACAAGTTTGTTAAAAATTATGGGAGAATAGCAGCACCTCTAACAAAATTATTGAAGAAATATGCACATTCATGGACTCTTGAAGAAACTAGGGCCTTTGAACATCTTAAAGAGGAAATGTCCCTAGCACCGGTCTTAGCAACGCCAGACTTCACAAAAACCTTTATTGTGGAATGTGATGCCTCGGGAAATGGAATTGGTGTTGTTTTAATGCAGGAAGGAAGACCCATTGCTTTTGAAATTCTGCCAATCAAAGGAAAGTATTTACAGAAAGCTATTTATGAGAAGGAAACGTTAGCAATACTGCATGCAGTAAAGAAATGGTGACCTTACCTAATGGGAAGACACTTTAAGGTAAAAAATGATCATGATAGTCTTAAACACTTTTTGGAACAAAGACTATCTTCAGAAGAGCAGCAAAAATGGGTCACAAATATGTTGGGTTATGACTTTGAAATAATCTACAAAAAATGGAAGCTAAATGTTGTCGCAGATGCACTCTCAAGAAATAATGAAGAGGTGGAAGAATTTCTTTGTGCCATTTATATTATCAAACCAGATTGGATAACTGAAGCAAGGGATGAATGAAAGAAGGATGAAGAAGTGTGGACACTCATTCAAAAGTTGCAGCAAGATCCTAGTACATCTGATACATTTAGTTGGAGAAATGATTCCTTATGGTACAAAGATCGCTTATATATTTGTAAGAATTCCCAACTAAAACAAAAGATTATTTTTCAATTTCACACTTCTCCTTTAGGAGGACACTCAGGATTTTTAAAAACTTACCACAGGGTGAAGAAAGAATTTTTTTGGGATGGCCTTAAATCTAATATTCAAAAGTTTGTGGCGAAATTTTTGGTTTTCCAACAGAATAAAGTTGAGACAATTAAGACCCTGGGTCTTCTACAACCTTTATCCATTCCAAGTCAACATTGGGAGGAGATTTCAATGGATTTTATCACAAGTTTACCCAAGTTTGAAGGAAAGAGTGTCATCATGGTGGTAGTTGATAGACTTACCACGTATGCACACTTTTGTGCATTATCTCATCCATTTAAAGCTAGTACAGTTGCTACTACATTTATGGAAACAATTCAAAAGCTACATGGAAACCCAAAGGTTATTGTGAGCGACAGAGATCCCATTTTTACTGGAAATTTTTGGACGGAGTTATTTTCTTGTTTGGGTGCTCAATTAGCTCATAGCTCATCTTATCATCCTCAATCTGATGGTCAAACTAAGATTGTAAATAATTGTTTGGAAGGATATCTTCGTTGTTTTGTATCCGATAAACAAACACAATGGGTCAAGTGGTTACCTCTTGCTGAATGGTGGTATAACACTTCCTTCCATACTGCAGCAAAAATGACCCCATTTATGGCACTTTATGGATATCACCCACCATCCATCACATCATATTTAAGAGAAAATTCGAAGGTTCAAGCAGTGGAAGATCACATCGAGCATCAACAAGAAGTTCTCCAACTCTTAAAGGATAACCTGAATTTGGCACAAAATCGAATGAAATAACAAGAAAATCAACATCGTAGCGAGAGAAGTTTTGATGTAGGAGATTGGGCATTTTTACGGCTACAACCATACAAACAAATGTACCTCAAACATGCTAACAAGGATAATAAATTATCGCCAAATTATTATGGTCCTTACAAGGTGTTGAAAAATATTGGTACTATGGCATACAAATTGGAGCTTCCTGCTTCTTCACAAGTGCATCCAATTTTCCATGTTTCATGCTTAAAGAAGGTTATAGGTGAAAATATTCCAGTTCAAACAATATTGCCCGAGCTTGATGTAGAAGGAAAAATCATATTGGAACTTGAAGCGATCACGGAAACAAGAACTCGACAGCTACAAAATCGATCAATTTCAAAGTATCTCATCAAGTGGAAGAACTTACCCACTAAATATTCTACATGGGAGGATGAGAATTTTATACAGAAGCACCCAGAGCTACTTAAGCATTGAGGACAACAATTTTTTGAAGGAGAGCGGCATGTTAGGTCCCTATATTACTAGTGTAGTCCCTTATTATGTTAGTGTAGACCCCCTTATTTTTATTGTTGTACCCCTGTAACCGCCATATTGTTATTATTGTTCCCTTACATTATTATTGTTAGGTAGGCTAGGATTACATTGTGGCCCCATGGACTCCTATATATAGAAAGGAGGTTTTGTCATTTGTATCATCCAAGAATTGTTCATTCATGTAATGTATTGGAGGTTTCCCTCTTGAACTGTCTTATTTCTAAGGCGTTGATATATCTTTTCTTCTATTTTTGGAGCTGGTTTCACAACATGATCCAGTATGCAAGGAGCTATTCTTGGGCTTGATGTGCAAGTACACCTATTCCCCAACCTGAAACTCCTTAAAAAACCCGTTTCGATATGCATAACTCTTCTGCCTATGCTATGATGCTTTCATATTCTTCTTGATTATGTACATTTCCTATTCCATTTCCACTAATATGTCAGGTCCAATCAACACCCGTTAATTGGATCACTCCAACTGATGGGAATATTGAAGCTATGTTCATACACTTCCTTAAACAAACTCATCCTCAAATATTCTTGATACCCATTTTTGTAAGAGAAATCTAAAAGTGGAAGACACTCTTCCCACTTTCGCTGTTGATACATCACATACATCCTCAACATGTCCTACAATATCCTGTCGACCCTCTCTATTTTTCTATCAGTCTATAGATGATAAGTTGTATTGTAGGCCAATTTTGTACCTAAACCTGCAAAAAACTTCTTCCAAAACTTGGAAGTGAACTTTGCATCCCTATCTGACACAATATTCTTTGGAACACCATGCAATCTAACCACATCCCTGATGAACACCTGTGCCACATCACAAAATTGTACTTGATTGGCTGCTTATCAAAAAACTCTATGTAACTGTTTCAAACCACTTATAACTGAAGCTTAGCCTTTTCAGTTTGAGAGGGCTCTCTCAAGGGGGTTTTATGATATTGAATAATGATAGGACTATATGGCTAACTCTATGGGAAATGTAACTTTTTTTTTATGTTTGCAGGTTGAAAATAATGCAGGCTTGCTACCATTGGGCTCATGGAGTCTACAATCAGTATTTTTAGTGGAAAGGTTTCTTGACATGGAATCTGAGGTAGATAGAGGTCTTTAATAAAGGCAACTCACACATAAAACATAAGAAATCATAGTCATTTCATCACTAAAGGAAGTCAGAGCATAAAATTATGAATTCTGAGTAATAGAGATGAAATCTAATGGAAGTGATAAAAAATAAATATATTTATCAATAAGACATCAAAAACCTCATGAGAAGCTCAGGTCTGTCAAGAATAAAGTCACTATGTATTACTGATATAAGTCAAATACATAAAAGCAACAGTTTGGTGCAAAAAATCTTCAACCCTTTACTACTTCGATGCTTTGTCTTTAAATAGATATTTTTTACAACAAGGATGATCTGACTGGTGGCTAGACCATCGAATTCTCCTATCACACATCACATAACTGAAATACATAACTTCTAATAGAAAACTTACAGCTACACCTTAAAGAAAACATCTCCTAATAGGACTCTAGATCCTATTTATTACAAAGCTCTATGTTATCTGTGAAATAGTTACATGATAGTTACAAAATAAGTATCACATGCTCGAAGGACACATGTCAGTTCTCATTACCACATTACATATTTAAAACCCTCCTATACTTGTGGAGCATAACCCTACTTTTTAGGAATTCATGACCCTTATCTTCAAAACTGCTTTGGCTGATGACCCGTCTTCATAGCACCTCCTTTAACTAATAAATATTTGATGATAAGCTCCCTTGACATGTTGGAGGCCTCCAGCTGTCCAAAACTGCCATTAAGATGCTCCAAAACCTTTAACAATTACTCGCTATGAAAACAGGACAGTTTTGTAGCGAGTTTTGGTAGCGTTGGAAAAGTAGCTTTTGCAACCATTTAATCCACTCCTTTGATGTTCCATGATGTCAATCATGTCATGAAACATCACCACCATCAATTTCCATCCTTGAAAACTACAAAAAATGACTTTAGAAGAAAAAATGTTGCTATAGGTTTTTTCATAGCGTTTTTCTGGCTTTAAGCCCGAGGAACGCTACGAAACTGTTTAAAAACCTAGAAATTTCCTATTTCAAAATTGTCTTCAAAACTGACCTCCAGCTGCAAAATATTGATTTTATGCATGTAATGAAAATTATAAAGCATATTCAATCTAAACTTATTTCTCCTATGGTGTTTCCTCCTCATTTATGATCAGTTGAGCTATAGGCTCTTCCACCATTGTCATCTTTAAACCTTTCTTTTCAAGCTCTTCATGAATTAGTTCTAATTGCTCTTGAAGATCTTTGACTTGGTCCTTCAGTGTCCTATTCTTAGATTGAAAGTGAAGTTTTACCTTTTTGATGTGCTTGAACTTTCTTCTTAGTGGTTGAGTCCACTTTATCATTTTTTATGTGTTGTCCAAGGTCTTTGAAACACTTGTGACTTGATCCTCCAAAATCTTCCTCATTTGTTCAAACTGCACTCTTTTAGCTCTATGCTTCTTTGCCTCTTTCCTCAAGACTGATATCTATTCAACTACCTCTTTTAACTATTCCTTAAGGGTTTCAACTTATGTTTTTTTAGTGATTTTCTCTTTACCCTTCTTTTCTTTGATGACTAATTCTTCTTTTGCAGGTGATGAGAGGTCTATGATGCTTGGTGGTGGCTGAGTAGTTTCACTGACCTTATGAGATTCTTTGCTTCTTTTCAAGACCTTTATTGCATGTCTTTTCATTGGTTTTCTAGCTTGAAACATGAAACCGGCATCATCACCTACAAAATCTAACTTTTTAGTTGTTTTTACTTTCTTTAGCTTTCTTCCTCCCTCTTCAACATCTTCAGCGTGGACAATGGGAGTTTCTTCAATATCAATTTCATGCAAGATGTCCTCTAAGTTACCCTTAACAACTGTTTGGCTCCTAGTAACTCTCTTGCTACCATGTTTGCTAACTGTTGGCTTTTGTTTTGCAGGTGTAGCTTTGGGTGTATCAACCTTCTGCAAAGGATCTGTCTCCATGCTCACTAGATCAAATTTCTCTGCCACTGTTGGTGATGAAACATCTCTAGGTTTGGAAACTCTTTTAGGGGTGACAACATCTACTTCAAAACCACTCATGAATAGAAAATATGACCAGTCTCTACCTAATCTCTTCAACTCCTCTAACACCAACAAATTAATCAAGCCATGGTGAAAGAGAGAAGTTTCATTTCCTTCATTACTAACTTGGACCTTATCTCACATTTTAGTTAGACTTATGTATAAGTAAAAGGGAAATTCAAGAGACCTCCTACCCACAAAATGCAGCAAAAGCTTAAGGTGGTAGGAGTAAATCATGTGAAACCTTCCTTCATAGGCGAAGTACTTCTAAATAATTAGCAACAACTTTGACAAGTTGTCTTTCATGTAGCTCCTTGGGATAGCATTTGTGAGATCAATTTTACTATGCTCTAGCTTCATGAATTATTTGTAGTCCTGCATGGTGAACTTGATGCCTTTGAGCCACTGTTCCCCTCCCATAGGGATTCCAGTTGCTTCTAAAATGTTTTCTGGTGTTATTGTGAGTTTTAGCATTCCCACCTTTGAAGATGTCCCAGTAAAACTATTAGCAAACTCCTTGGAAACCTGTAGATGACAACCTTGCAGCCTTTGGCATAATTGCAAACAACCTGTTCTTATGAATACCTCTAAGGCAGTTGGGTCTTCATTTAAAAAATTCATTTCCATTGGCTCATATCTATTGCAGTGACCACCTTTTTTAGTCTTCTTCCTCGCAGTCATGGTGATTTTATATCTTCTCAGGCTCGTTTGATAAATGAAACCTACAACCTTTGAAAATGCCAACAACATGCTTGGCTTGATGAAGTAGCTCTCCAGAACTCAATAACATGCAAATATGAAGCAATGAATGACAAAAATACTCAATTAGGTAATTTTGTATGGTTTCTATGACAACTCATGCCTTAATCATGACACATGCATGCTAAAAACGGTAATGATGACCTCAGACATGACCTTTGTACCTTGATTTAACCCTAACAGACTTGAATGACATCCACCCTAACTCCTCCAATGATGAACTGACACTTCACCTCAATTTTGACAAGATAGACAGGAAAACGGTTTTTCGTAGTGTAGCTAGTTCATTTTCTGACACTTTCGCTACGAAAATATTAGGCAGATATAATATCGAAAATTGTTGTTTCACACTGTAAAACGCTACGAAAAGATGTAAAAGTGACTTAAGTGTCCTTTTTTAATTTTAACACTTGGGAAATAAAATCTGACACCCAATGATGAATGATGGGACATGACATGACCTAAATGGAGGTGGGTTTGAACCTTAGTATAGGTTTAAAGATGTAAAAAATTTAAATTTTCCTATACCAACTAGTGACAAATGAACTCTATGACCATGTTAAATAATGTTTCACATTTTTCTGAGTGATAACAGTGGCTCCACTTGGGATGGTGTGACCCTGTGGTACACCAAAGAACCTGTAGTTCCAGTGCTATCCATCTTATTTGAAATAAAAACCTTGAAATTTTCCAATCTTCCTTCAAACTCTAATGGCCTTCACCTCGGGCTCAAGCTTGATGATCAACTTTTCTTTATTAGCAGAAAAAAAATAACAAAATGGAATATATACAATAGAATTAAAGATCAGTAGAACTTAAGAGGAATAGTGCTTCAAAAACCTGCCATTGACAGGCCCTCCAACACAAGGTTGTCCATCCATCTCCTTTAGTATGTAAGTGTTGTTTCCATGGAATGTCGCTACTATTAATGGACCTTTCCAGATATTCTCAAACTTACCATGTTTCCCCTTTTCTTCAGTTCTGGCCTCCCACGTCAATACCACATCTTGAATCTGAAATTTTTCCTCTTTTACCTTCCTATCAAATGTCTTCTACATTATGTTTTGAGACTGCTGATTGTTGTTATAGACTTCCTCCCTTTTTTCCTGCAGGGCTATCAACTGGTTTATTCTTCTCTGAATTGCATTTGGCTCCTCTTCTAATCCTTGCAACATCTTCATAATAGGCACTCCCAAGGATGTAGGAAAAATGGCTTCAGCTCCATACACCAACTCATAAGGTGAATTACCAATTGACATTTTTGTACACACTCTATCAGCCCACACAACATACTTTAGCTTCAGATTCCATGACTTTTTATTTTCCTGCAGCACCTTCTTAATAATTCTCACAATGCTTATTTTAGAAGATTCAGTAAGACCATTACCTTGTGGATAGTAAGTAGTAGAGTGTCCAAGTGTAAGGTGATATTGATGACAAAAATTAATCAACCTCTTGGATTTGAATGCCTGTGCATTTTCAGTGATGATCTTCATAGGACAGCCATACGTAGACAATATGTTATTCTCTAAAAATGAAATTATAACTGAATCATTTGCTTGCCTAGTTGGGATTGCTTCAATCCACTTGGTGAAATAATCAGTTGTTGTCAAGATCCAATGATGCTGCACTGAAGATGATGGATGAATCTCTACAATAAAATCTAGCCCCCACTGCTAGAATGGCGCTTCAACATAAATAGGAATCAAGGGTAAAGGAACAAGATTTTTCTTACCATCAAAAATATGACATTCATGGCAGGCAGCTATCTTCTTGAAGACATATTTGAACATGGTAGGACAATAGTACCTTTCTCTGAGAATCTTGTTTGTTGTGGCCTTCCAATAGTGATGACCTCCACAATCTCCTTTATGAAACTCTTCAATCACTTTTTCATCTTCCTCTTCCAGCAAACAATTCAAAAGAATACCACCTGTATCTTTCCAATACATATTTTTATCTATGATGCAGTACCTCAGAGATTTCATCTTCACAAACCTTGCTTTAGATTTTGTAAATTCAGCAGGAGCTCTATGATGATGTAAGACAAAAACAATGTCTCTATACCAGTAAGATAGGATGTACTTATCTTCAATAGGAATAAGCTCTTCATCTTCATCTGATAATTCTGATAATTCTGAAATTTCTGCAATTAAATTCATATCAAAACAATCAAAATTGGACTGAGCCATCAACTTTGCTAGCCCCTGACCTTTCACCAATTTTGTAGGTATGATTTCTATATCATATTCCAGCAATTTTTCTATCCACTTCCCTCTCTTACCATCAAGATCAGCTTGAGTTAATATGTCCTTCACAACAGCATTAGGCACAAATACTATGACATGAGAATGCAGAGTATAAATTTTGGAATATTTGATGGCTTTGACCAAATAATATGCATGTTTTTCTAAAATTTTTTACTTCACATCTGAATTAGTAAGGGTCCTTCTAAATAATGAAATGGGTTGTTCAATAACTTTTTGTCCTTTCTGCAACAAAACTCCAGCAATTGTGTTTTCTAATGCAATTGTAAAAACCAAAAATTCCTTTGAAAAATATGGGCTAATCAACACTGGGGCTTGAGTGAGTGCCTTCTTGATTTCCTCAAATGACTGCTTTGCTTCCACTATCCATTTAATATTAGCTCCTTTCTTCAGCATCTTGGTTATGTCTTTGACAATCTCAGCAAAGTTGGGAATATAACTTCTCACAAAATTCACCCTTCCAAGGAAAGACTAAATCTCCTTCCTGCTTCTAGGTAGATCTACTTTCTGAATGGAATTTACCCTGTTTGGATGAATATTTATCCCATATTTAGATATAATGTGCCCAAGAAACTTTCCAGAAGTTAAATAAAAAATACTCTTAATGGGGTTAAGATAAATACCAAACCTTATACATTTCAACAGAACTTTCTCCAGATGCTTCAAGTGGCCTTTCTCTCTCCTTGAGAATATTTTTATGTCATCTAGATAGACAACCACCAACTTATCCTTCTCCTTATCAAAGTCAATGTCCATTGCTCTTTGAAAGTTCACTCCTGCATTCATCACACCAAAGGGAATCTTGGCATACATGAATGTCCCCCATGGTGTGGTAAAGCCAGTTTTCTCCTGATCTTCTGGGTGCACTAGTATTTGATTGTATCATGACAAAACATCCAGCATAGACATCCTTTGGGAACCAACAATGTTCTACAGAATTTGGTCCATCTTTGGGAGAGGGTAATTTTCCTTCAGAGAAGATTTGTTCAAGTTTCTGAAGTCAATGAAGATTCTGATTTCTCCACCTTTTTTTCTGACTAGAACCAAGTTAGCAAGCCATTTTGAGAATTTGATTGGGACAATAATTTTGGCATCAAATATCTTCTTGATTTCCTTTTCAATCAGAGGCATCAGAAGTGTATTAATCCTCCTCAACTTCTATTTGAAAGGCTTTTCATTATCCTTAATAGGAATGGTATGTTGAATAATAGTAGGATCATATTTCTTCAAATCAGCACAACTCCATGAAAAATATCTATGAACCTTTTCATCATCTCAATATATTTATGTTTCATATCTGCAGAAAGAAACTTAGAAAGTTTGATCATTTTTGGCATTGCTACTGTACCAAGGTTACAACTCTCTACCTCTTCATCATCAGCTTGTATCCTAGGAGACTTGAACACATCATTTTGGTCAAAAAGCTTTTCAAGTGGGATGATACCTTTGGGTATAGAATTATTCTTCAACTGCAACACTTCATAATTACCCTTAGTTTCAGCAAGCATGTTTTTCTAATCTACTTGTGTGCTTTCAAACTCCTCTTTCAATTCTATGAAGTTTTTGACTTGTTGGTCATCTTCAAAAACTTGCCAATGAATTATGTTGTCAGGGATAGCAAGCCTATGACGAACTTCAACCTCATATATCTCAATGGAATGTGCAGGAATAACAAACAGACTTGCAGAAACAACTAGGGAGTCAGCTATTGAGTTTTGATCCCTATTATTCACAATAAAGGAATATTCTTAAAAATTATCTAACATCTCCATGATCAAATTTATGTATGCTCTCATTGTCACATCCTTGGTTTGATATACACCCTCAACTTGTTTAATAACTAATTCAGAATCTCCACAAATAGAAATATTTTGGGCACCCAATATTTTCAAAATTTCTAAACCCAAAAATAGAGATTCATACTCATCCATATTAATTTTTCAATCAAAGTTCAGTTTGAAACAATAGAACTTAATTTCATCCTCTGGAGTTGTGATCCAAATTCCTGCTCCAGCCCCCTCTCTTCTTGTTGATCCATCAAAGTGTAACAACCACCACCCCTCTACCTTTTCTTCAATGATTTGTTGATTTTATACTTGCTTATTTTCAACCTCCTGAATTTATGCTTTCCTTTCATCTTCTGCTTCATCAGTTAGCTCATTGAAAAGAATAGTTGATCCTAATTCAGTTTCAACAACATAAATTGGGAAATTCTGAGGTTTTTCCTTACTACTTACTATATAAGCCATCCTTGTTTCTCTGTATAGTCTTCTTTGCTCACCAAAAATAGGAATGGTGGCATAATTTAGGTCCATCTACATGATGCCTTTGATCTTTGCTGCCCAAGGCCTTGATAGTAGCATGCCAAATTTGGGTGGAATGTCTGCTACTATAATGTCCATTACCACTGTCTTGGCAGGGACTTGTGTAAGACCAACAACAACATCTTTTATCAAACCAATGCATTGAACTCTTTTTGAATCAAAAGAAAACAAATCCTTATATGGCCTAGTGATTTCTGATCCCATCATTTCCATAATCACTTTGGGAATGAGGTTATGAGAGGCTCCTGAATCCAACATGGCATTGTGTAATGTCATGTCATCGATGCTAAGGTTGAAATAGAAAGGAGGAACCTATTCATTCTTATCATATTCCAATATTGGTCCCAAATAGATGGTAGGATGTTCCTCTTGAACATTAAGGATGTCAGTAGCTCCTGGTTGGGAATTCAACATTTTTTAAATTTTACTTATGTATTCATTCACCTTAAGAATTTCTCCAAAATGGACTGGGATCTTGATTTTGGAAATCTCATTCTCCAAACTGAAAATTGAAGTAATTTTCTCAGTTTATTTGACAGGAGGAGGAGGTGGTGGATATTTTCTAACCTCAGCTAATTTAGGAGCATCTTTCTTGGGCTGCATTTTATTTGCAGTAATTGGAACATTTCTGTTTCTGAGGTTGTATTGCTTCTGCAGCTCAAAGATTGCATGTTGATAACCTTTAAGGTAATCATATGGTTCCTCACCCTTATTTACATCATGATCAAACTCATCATGTTATTCCTCAATCAAAAAAATTCCAGAGATGTTTTCATCTAGGAAATGAATGGAGTATTCTGGTATTTCAGGTTGATCATCTTCATCAACTAAATTTTGCTCAAAAGGAGGCCTTACATGAGGGTCAGGCTGATTTCTGTTTTCCCTTGGTCTTTGTTGGTTTTGAGGTCTTTTGAACTGAATATTTCTAAACTGCGGTTCATGTTGTGCAGGAGGTGTAGAAGCATTCCCAAGGGCAAGCCTATCCATCATTTTTTCCATTGTTTTCATCATGGAGTCAAATTTGTCATCTGTGGTGGAAGGCTTATCTTCTTCTTTCAATTTTGTCTTTCCCATATTGGAATTTTTAGCTGCTATCATATTTACTTCCACCTTAACAACATAATTTTTTATTTTTTCTAGTGAAGGGGATTATCTTTCTCTGAGCAGTATAGAAAAGTCATAGTCAAAAGCCTCATCATATCTCAGTTGAGCTGCTTCTGGTGAAGGCTTAAGATGGGCAGAGATGGAGTCATAAACTTTGTTAAATCTCTTGGAGAAATGTTGGACAGTTTCATCAACAACTCTTTTCAAAATATTGTACTCAATGAGGGCTTTCACAGGGTTGGTTCTATTTCCCCACTTTCTCAAGAAGATATCTTCAAACTCATTCCAATTATGCAAGCTTCCTGGTGCAAGGGATTTGAACCACTTTCTAAGCTCACCAATGAAACTCTAAGCAAAAAGCCTCATTTTGACATCTTCATGGTCAACCTCCTCCCTATCTATGAATTCATTAAACTGGTCTACATGCTCTTCAGATGTAATCTCTTCATGCTCGAAATACATGTGACAGATCTCATTACCACTTTACATATTTAGAACCCTCCTAGACTTGTGGAGCATAACCCTACTTTTTAGGAATGCATGACCCTTACCTTAAAAACTACTTTGGCTAATGACCTGTCTTCGTAGCACCTCTTTTGAGTCATAAATATTTTATGATAAGCTCCCTTGACATGTTGGAAGTATCCAGTTGTCCAAAACTTCCATTAAGATGATCCTTTCCCTTGGTCTCTGTTGGTTTTGAGGTCTTTTGAACTGAGGATTTCTAGACTATGGTTCATGTTGTGCAGGAGGTGCAGAAGCATTCCCAAGGGCAAGCCTATCCATCATCTTTTCCATTGTTTTCATCATGGAGTCAAATTTTTCATCTGAGGTGGAAGGCTTATCTTCTTCTTTCAATTTTTCCTTTCCCATCGTGGACTTTTTAGCTGCTTTCATATTTACTTCCACCTTCACAGCATCATTTTGTATTTATTCCAGTGAAGGGGATTCTCTTTCTGTGAGCAGGATAGAAAATTCATAGTCAAAAGCCTCAGCATATCTCAGTTGAGCTTCTCGTGGTGGAGGCTTAATATGGGAATGGATGGAGTCATAAAATTTGTTAAAAATCTTGGAGAAATTTTGGACAGTTTCATCAACAACTCTTTTCAAAATATTGTACGCAGTGAGGGCTTGCACAAGGTTGGTTCTATTTCCCCACTTTCTCAAGGATCTACCTTCAAACTCATTCCAATTATGCAGGCTTCCTGGTGCAAGGGCTTTGAACCAATTTCTGACCTCACCAGTGAAACTCTGAACAAAAAGCCTCATTTTTACATCTTCATGGTCAACCTCCTCCCTATCTATGAAGTCATTAAACTGGTCTACATGCTCTTCAGCCGTAATCTCTTCATCACTTCCCCAAGTTTTGATTCTAGAAGAATATTTTCTTGGAAGGGAATTTAGGACAACTGGGAGAACAAGTGGAGCATGGCTAGTAAGTGCAGTAGCAGGGGGAGGTGGAACATTTCCAGCCATGATGACAGGACTATAGTATTTTTAGGGACAACAGTAGTAGAGGAAAAGGCACTATTAAGAGGTGGTGTGGCTGGTCTTTGAAGTCAAGTTACAATTGAACTCCAATCAGGTAAAGGAAAACCAGTTTTACTTCTTAGAAATATTTCAAATTGGTCTATTTCCTTCAACCTATCTAAATATTCCTTCTCTAACAATAACTCTGATGTGACTGCCCACTAGAACTCTTCTTTATATTTTTGGGTCACTAAGGCTGAGGTATCAATACCTCTTCTTTGTAGGTCTAAAACAATCTTAGTTAATTGTTTTTCATTTTCAGACCTAAACAAGACTTCCTAAATTTTATCATCAAACTTTTTATCTTCAAGACTTCTTAAAACTTCAGAGGAAAAGGCTTTTGTGTGTAATGGAGTACCTGATTGTGCAGAACCACCCTGAATGCCTCTTGAAATTTTATTTGGATTATCCACAATTGTAGGTGGATTTGGATCAGGATTACTCCTGGTATATCTTCTTTTTGAAGCCACCTTTGAACATGAGAATTTTGAATGGATTCACCAATGTAGTTGCAGCCCCGAACAGATTCTGAGCTCCTGCTATCTTCAAGAGTTCAGCTTCAAAATTTTAGGAAGAGTATATCTTCAGACTCTCGGTAGACACACCAAAATGTTATCAAAAAATTGTAGCTGATTGGCTGCTTATCAAACAACTCTATGTAACTGTTTCAAAATACTTCTAACTGAAGCTTAGCCTCTTCAATTTTAGAGGGCTCTCTCAAGGGGGTTTTATGATATTGAATAATGATAGTACTAGATGGCTAACTCTATGGGAAATGTAACTTGTTTTTTATGTTTGCATGTTAAAAATAATGCAGGCTTGCTACCATTGGGCTTATGGAGTCAACAATTAGTATTTTCAGTGGCAAGATTTCTTGACATGGAAGCTGAGGCAGATAAAGGTCTTTAATAAATACAACTCAAACATAAAACATAAGAAAACACAGTCATTTCATCACTAAAGGAAGTCAGAGCATAAAATTATGAATTCTGAGTAATAGAGATGAAATCTACTGCAAGTGGTAAAACATAAAGATATTGATCAATTAGACATCAAAAACCTTATGAGAATCTCAGGTCTATCAAGAAGAAAGTCACTATGTAGTACTGAAATAAGTCAAATACATAAAAGCAATAGTTTGGTGCAAAAAATATCCAACCCTTTACTACTTCGATGCTTTTTATTTAAATAGACCTTATTTACAACAAGGATGATCTTCCTGGTGGCTAGACCATCGAATTATCCTCTGACACATCACATAACTGAAATACATAACTTCTAACAGAAAACTGATAGCTACACCTTAAAGAAAACATCTCCAATAGGACTCTAACTCCTATTTATTACATAGCTTTACCTTATCTATGAAAACATTACGTTATAGTTACAAAATAAGTATCACATGCTCAAAAGACACATGAAAGAGCTCATTACCACTTTACATAGTTAAAACCCTCCTAGACTTGTGGAGCATAACCCTATTTTTTAGGAATGCATGACCCTTATCTTCAAAACTGCTTTGGCTGATGACCTGTCTTCATAGCACCTCCTTCGACTCATAAATATTTTATGATAAGCTCCCTTGACATGTTGGAGGTCTCCAGCTGTCCAAAATTGCCATTAAGATGCTCCAAAACCTTTAACAATTGCTCACAATGAAAACAAGACAGTTTCGTAGTGAGTTTTGGTAGCATTGGAAAAGTAGCTTTTGCAACCATTTACTCTGCTCCTTTGCTATTCCATGATGTCAATCATGTCATGAAACATCACCACCATCAATTTCCCTCATTGAAAACTACAAAAACCAACTTTAGAAGAAAAAAGGCTGCTACAGGTTTTTTCGTAGCGTTTTCCTGGCTTTAAGCCCGAGGAACACTATGAAACTGTGTAAAAACCAAGAAATTGCCTATTTCAAGACTGTCTTCAAAAACTGACCTCCAGCTGCAAAATATTGATTTTCTGCATGTAATGAAACTTCTAAATAATATTCAATCTCAACTTATTTCTCTTGTGGTGTTTCCTGCTCATTTATGATCAGTTGAGCTATAGGCTCTTCCACCACTGTCATCTTTAAACCTTTCTTTTCCATCTCTTCATGAATCAGTTCTAATTGCTCTTGAAGATCTTTGACTTGGTCCTTCAGTGTCCTATTCCTATATTGCAAGTGTAGGTTTACCTTTTTTATGTTCTTGACCTCTCTTCTTAGTGGTTGAGTCCACTTTATCAGTTTTTCTGTGTTTTCCAAGGTCTTTGAGACACTTGTGACTTGATCCTCCCAAATCTTCCTCATTTGTTCAAACTGCACTCTTTCAGCTCTATGCTTCTTTTCCTCTTTCCTCGAGACTGATATCTCTTCACCTGCCTCTTTTAACTATTCCTTAAGGGTTTCAACTTCTATTTTTTCAGCGATTTTCTCTATACCCTTATTTTGTTTGATTACTAATTCTTCTTTTGCAGTTGAGGAGAGGTCTATGATGCTTGGTGGTGGCTTCATAGTTTCACTGACCTTCTGAGCTTATTTTCTACTTTCTAAGACCTTTCTTGCATGTCTTGCCATTTTTTTTCTATCTTGAAACATGCAACCAACATCATCACCTAAAAAATCTAACTTTTTAGTTTTTTTGCCTTTCTTTAGTTTTCTTCCTCCCTCTTCAACTTCTTCAGCTTGGACAATGGGAGTTTCTTCAATACCAATTGCATGCAAGATTTCCTCTAAGTTACCCTTAACCACTGTTTGGATCCTAGTAACTCTCTTGCAACCATGTTTTCTATCTGTTGGCTCTTGTTTTGCGCATGTAGCTTTGGGTGTATCAACCTTCTACAAAGGCTCTGTCTCCATGCTCACTGATTTAACTTGCTCTGCCACTGTTGGTGATGAAACATCTCTAGTTTTGGGAAATATTTTAGGAGTGACAACATCTACTTCAAAACCATTCATGAACAAAAAATATGACCAGTTTGTACCTAATCTCTTCAACTCCTCTAACACGAACAAATTAATCAAGCCATGGTGAAAGAGAGAAGTTTCATTTCCTTCTTTTTTAACTTGGACCTTATCTGAAATTTTAGTTAGACTTCTGTATAAGTAAAAGGGAAAGTCAAGAGACCTATTACCCACAAAATGCAGTAGAAGCCTAAGGTGGTAGGATTAAATCATGTGAAACCTTCCTTCACAGGTGAATTACTTATGAATAATTAGCAACAGCTTTGAGAAGTTGTCTTTCATGTAGCTCCTTGGGATAGCATTTGTGAGATCAATTTCACTATGCTCTGGCTTGATGAATTCTTTGCAGTCCTGCATGGTGAACTTGATGCCTTTGAACCAATGTTTCCCTCCCATAGGGATTCCAGTTACTTTTGAAATGTTGTCAGGTGTTACTGTGAGGTTTAGCATTCCCACCTTTGAAGCTGTCATGGTAAAAATATTAGAAAACTCCTTGGAAACTTGTAGATGAGAACCTTATAGCCTTTGAAATAATTGCAAACAACCTGCTCTTCTGAATACCTCCAAGGTAGTTGGGTCTTCATTTAAAAAATTCATGTCGATTGTAGTGACCACCTTTCTTAGTCTTCTTCCTCACAGCCATGGTGATTTTATATCTTCTCAGGATTGCTTGATAAATGACACTTGCAACCTTTGAAAATGCCAGAAACCTGCTTGGCTTGATGAAGTAGCTCTCCAAAACCCAATAACATGCAAAGATGAAGCGGAGAATGAAAAAAAGACTCAATTGGGTAATTTTTTATGGTTTTGATGACAACTCATGCCTTAATCGTGACACATGCATGATAAAAATGGTAATGATGATCTCAGACATGACCTTTGTACCTTGATTTAATCCTAACAGACTCGAATGACATCCACCCTAACTCCTTCAATGATGAACTGACACTTCACCTCAAGTTTGACAAGACAGATAGGAAAACTATTTTTTGTAGCATAGCTAGTTCATTTTCCGATAGTTTCGCTACAAAAATATTAGGCAATCTCGTAGCAAAATTTGTTGTTTCGTAGTGTAAAACGCTACAAAAAGATGTAAAAGTGGCTTAAGTGTCCTCTTTGAATTTGAACGCTTGGGAAATGAAATCTGACACCTAATGATGACTAATGGGACATGACATGACCTAAATGGAGGTGGGTTTGAACCTTAGTATAGGTTTAAAGATGTAAAAAATTTTAATTTTCCTATACCAACATGTGACAAATGAACTCTATAACCATGTCAAATAAGGTTTCACATTTTTTTGAGTGATAACAACTGGAATGAAGTGTGCAACCATAGTTAACCTGTCCATAATGAACATGATGGAATCATGTTGTCTATATGTCTTGGAAAAACCTGTGATTAAATCCATGGAAATGACCTCCCATTTCCACTCTAGAATTACAATCGGTTGTAGTAGTCCACCGTAATGCCTATGTTAGGGTCCCGTGATTTGGCCGATTGGCGAGCCAAATGACGATGTAACATCAAACCAAGCTTTGGAGCCCAAGGACCTAGCCTTCCTGGACTCAGAGAGGGCTCTCTCTATTAGATGTAAAATATATCGGTGTGTTCGCTTATGGTGTTCTGATATTAGGCTAGTTATGAAGTGAGTTTTTTTTTTTGATTTTTGGTTTTTAAGTTTGTGAGGGATAAAACTGATCAAAGATGTAAAAATGGATAACAAGAAGTCATATCAATTGGGCTATGGGGTCAAACAGTTCAAGGAAGCTATGAGATGATGATGCAAGGTTGCTGTAGGGCCGATTTGATTCACGGTAGAAGGGATCTTTGGGCAGAATGGAGTAAATGGACATCAAGCTTGTGAAAGACGAGGGATTTCAAGTGTAATTAGTTGATAGCAGACATAAACATGTTATAGCAAGCCATTAATCATGCTAAGTGTAACTATGAGCTAATTAATACACAGAAATCAAACATTCCAGCCATGCATAGAAGTATAAGACCCTCTAACTTTGGGAAATGGCTATCAAACTTTGGGGAAAACACATAAGAAGGACTAACAACTCAAAATACTATGCCGGAACGCCTAAACATAGTCTTTAAGTCATTGGGCACTTTGACAAACAAGCTTTCATAGTTTTAGGCAAAGGGCTAGATCGGGACTAGGCCTCCTTGGTTCAACAAGATGATCAACTAATCAGTCAAAGAGAAATTTTTATGGACAGAACTATGGACAACTTATAGGTAGGCAGGGCACACCATACATCCTACTCAACATGCATAGAACTTGTAAATAAAACTAGCAAACAGTATCCTTAAGTTACTAAAGAGCAGTTAAGAATTCTTTAGCATAACTAAGGAAGAAGAAAACATCAAGCTATGAAGATTCAAGAATTTTGAGGTGCCTCCATGGGCATATCTCAAAATCAATCTCTATTGATCTATAGCAGCAAGAAGCATGTATTATGAATGAAAACTAGAAGACAAAAACATAGCAAGAAACACTATACCATTCTACCATGTCATGGAATCCATCACCAATCCTTCATCATTCATCAAAAGCATCCAAGAGGCAATCCAAAAATCATAACACAAGTATGTTCTTCAAAGCTCATATGACCAATATATTGATTCTTCTCTCAAGTTCAGCCTCTGATTTACAATGAAACCCATGGAATAAATAGGCTTGAGGGAGGAAAACCTCATGGAGCAACTAGCTATCCCACTGGCCAAGTCAAAATATCTAAACTTGTCCTTGAGGCTTTGCAAAGCCCAAGGCACAAAATATCCCATAAAATATCTAAAAAACTGCTAAAAACAGAAATTATATTGACTTTACATCATTTCCCAAGTATAAAAATAGCTAAACGCACATTTGGGAAAAGCAGATTTTTGAGGTTCAAAAATTACAAAAATACTTCATATTTATGTCTGAAAAAGGTCCCCTGACTTGCTGGAGGCAATTGGCAGCCTTCCCGATGTCGAAACGAGGCTCATGATAGCTCATTGGAAAGCTCTCTGTGTTTACTTTTCGGCGCAACTGAAATCATCTCAATCTGATGCCTGAAAGTTCCCAAAAACTATACCTGTGTGCAAAAAACCAGGAAATAGCAGACTGCTGATATGGCGGGCAGAATGTGCAAAAAGCGAGCGTTTTTCGCCAATTTGAGGGGGCGAATGATCTCCAAATGCTCTGAAAATCGCTGGTGACCTGCTCATAGAATTATGGCATCCATTGGTATCATCCTCCTCTCTTGACAACTCCTCAAACTGAAATGGCGAAATTATGAGTTTTCGACCAAAAACCCAAAAAATGCCAAAAAACAAAAAGTTGCCGAAATAGGCCCAAAATTGGCATGCATGACCCTCAGGGGTCCATAGCAACATGCTCCGAAGCTGAGGCCAAAATATCAAGGGCTGATATGCTTTTCCCTTCTTTCTGTGCTAGGCGCTTCCCCTTTGCCTTCTTCAATTTATCTTGGGCTGCCTTTAGTTTGCGCTGGGAAAAATGATTTAGCTTTTGGAAGTGATGTGTCCTCTTCCTCTGCAGCTCTAAATCTCTGTTCACCCTCTCAAGCTTCATTTCCAAATGTTTGTTAGCTCTTTCAAGCCATGCTTCTTTGTTTTCTTCAATTTCCTGCTCAAGGAGTGCAGTGAGAGGAAAGGCTTGGAGATGAGCTTGTTCTTCTGCTCTCTGCTTTTCTAAGGCTCTTTTAAGCCCGATGGTCCTCGGCCTCTTCCGCCTAGGCTGGTCTTCCTCCTCTTCATCATCAAACTCACCAATGAGTTCTTCTATTCTCGCTTGCGCCCTAGCTGCGTCATTTTTATATTTGATCGCCCGTGCCTCATGAACAGCTGTGTGCACATTCATTTGTTTGTTTTGAATCTCTAAGAAGTGGTTGAAATTCCTTGCCCTTTGAAGATCCTCCTCTAATGCCTCAATTTGTCCCTATTTATGAATTAGGAGGTTTTCGAGAAGGCGGGCCTCATTATCACTATCATCGCTTTGGATAGGGATAACATCTAATTCACCTCCATGCTTTGTACTTTCTCCAACTTTGCTTTTACCTTTGAAAGCTAATCTGGCGCTTTTCCTCCTTGGCATGATAGAAGATGTCCTTTTGGGTGATTTCCTCTTGCTAGGAACAACCTTTGTCACTGTTTGAGTGGTAGCCTTAGACCCTCTCTTCCTTGCTGTGCTGAGTTTTGTTCTTTTGGGAGAAGGAGAAACAACTAATTTACCTTTGACATCTTCCTGAACTTGCTGCTCTCCTTGAGGCTGCTGGATGTCTTCTTCTTGCTTTTCACTTGGCTGCCCCTGTTCGCCAACATTAGCTTGCTGCTCTTCGTCAATGTATTGTCCAATTTGTGGCTCAGGAGGTATCTCAATTTCCTGCCCAACCTGTTGTTCTTCATCTTGCACCTGCTGTTGTTCCTCATCATCTAACTGTTGTTGTCCCTCATCATCTAACTGCTGTTGTTCCTCATCTATCTACCGCTGTCCCTCATCATGGACCTGCTGTCCTTCATCATCTATCTGCTGTTGTTCCTCATCATGGACTTGTTGTCCTTCAACATCTATCTGCTGCTGATCCTCATCCCTTTCCTCTTGCTGTTGTTTACTACCCTCTCCTTCCTCCTGTTGACTTGGCTGTCCAGCAGTCATTCTGAGCCTTCTAGGAGTAGGCCTACTGGACAAAGGTACCGGGCGATGGATAGGCTGAGTGGGAGACACATGAACAGGAGGAACAATAGAGAAATCTGGATGGCTGATGAATAAATCCCATGGAACCTCTTTCTTCTCTAGCTGGTATAGGAAGATAATCTTGATCAAAGAATGATGAAAAAGAGAAGGGATTTGTTGAGGTGGGGCCTTCTTTTGGACAGTAGATGCCATTTTCTCTATGCTCTTGAACAAAAAGTAAGGGAGGTTTAGTTGCCTGCTTCTAGTAAAGTGCATCAATAAACGGACATGATAGGCATAAATTCGATCAAACCTCCCTTCACAAGTGAAATATCTCATTATGACTTTCAGAAGAGGAGCATAGCTATCAAGGAGATATGAAAAAGGGAAAATAGCAGTGAAAGCCTCTCTATGTTCAGGCTTGATGAAAGGTTTGTAATCCTCTAAGTCAAGATGAGCCTGTTTAAACCATTTTTCGCCATGATACGGGATCTTGGTGGCCTTGGACACATACCTTGGAGAAATTTTGAAATCAAGACCCGCCATTTGGAAATGTTTTTCTTTGAATCTCAGGGCGCACAAGTGTGTTAATGGCGAAAAACTCTTGACTTCTTCTATCTTCTGGCAGAAATCAAGGCAACCTACTTCATGGAAGTTGAAAAGTACAGATGGATGAGCATTAATCTCTTCTGTAGAGATGGGCTCATATCTTTTATGTGGACCGCTCCTGCTGTCTTGCCTTGGAGGCATTTTGATCTGAATATGCTTTGGAAGAGGTAAACTGCCTTCACTGTATGTAAAATGTCCTGTTGGAGTCAAACTGTGTCACTTTACTGCTTTGACAGATAGACAATGAGATTTGGATGTCTTGCAACAAGTTTTTTGTAATACACAACTTCTGCTTTCCTTAAAACCAGCCTTCTACCTTTGAATGTACCTCAGCCAGGAAAAATTTCTCAATAGGATACCATATAGTAAAGAGGAGACAGACTGCTGAGTAATTTTCCTGTGCACAGTGTTAAAAAGTCACCTTTTCTTGTGAATTTGTTAGAGGCCAATCAACACATTTATATCTATGTCTCCAAGGTAAAATCCAATCATTTAAACCCTGCTCTTCAGAAAGTGGTCTTCCACTTTGAAAATATCACAGTCAACAACTCTTCAATATGATATAATATAGTGGAAATAAAGGACAGACTGTATGAGGCAGGATGTATACAATGTCAAAGTTTCCCTGCTTGGTAATTTTTTGAAGTTAACAACACATCTTTGTATCTCTGCCTCAAGGTAGAATTTCAATGATTAACAACCCTGCCTTGTATAAGTGTGCCAACAGTCCACTGATCTTGCATCTATTGCAAACCACCATAAATATGTTTAGACAGTCAATACACAGGACTAGAGCAAAAATGACAGAGTTTAGAAGACTACAAAGTTTTTAGGCAGAAACTATGTGAGTTTTCTTTTTAAAACAATCAAGAGCCCCTTACACATGCAACCCTAGCCTTTGTAGAAAAAATCCTTTGTTCCACCTGACATCCGCTTCTCAAACAAGCATGAACACCCAAAGTCAATCAAGCAGCTACACAACGAAAACTGTCTTTGTATGAGGAGCAGGAGCAACCTTACCCTGTGGTCTTTCAACTTATCAACAGCTCTTTGTCAAAAACCCCTTTTTCTGAGTGCACTTCACTGTTTTAATAATGTGGCAATGTTTTGAGGACAGTGTGAAAGGTTTCTCTTTAGACCTAAACCCTGTCTCTCTATAACAAACTTTCCTTTTACCTCTTTATAGGTTTCTTTTGAGGTGGCAGTCAAAGATCTTGTAACCAACAAACTCCCTTTAATCAACACACAATTATTTATAGGAAAAACCTCTGTCCTATCTGACCATCAACTTGTGAAAAAAAAAAAAAAAAGTTTGAAGAACGAAACAGTCAAGTTGAAAAGCTTAGGAATAAACTGCCCTTTCTGTAGTTTATAGTTTTAACCCCTGTCCTTTGATTGTTTTGGAAATGAAACAAGCTGCTCTTTAATTTGACCTTGACCTTGCTAGACAACTCCTTAACATATATTTTGATATGTATATGTGGTCAAACTCAACAATTTTCCCCTACCCTTACTCTCACACCAAAGTTTAAAACAGGCCTTTTAAAACTTTCTGTCACCTAGAAAATTTTGAAACCGAGGGGAGAATATATAAGAATACCTTCAATTTTGATGAAAAACCCTTGGGGAGAGCTGGAGTAGCACAGGAGGTCCTCTAAGTATGTGCGGCACTCTTTCATAAAAGAACGGCGCGCAGTTTACCAACGGCGGCCCTGTCGGGTCGGGCAGTCGTGTTGTCGGGCGCCGTGTACAGGCGCGTCGCGCTAACACTGACCGCTCGTTGAAAAAGTCCGCCAGGCGCGTCGCGCGGGTTTCCAAGCACGACGCACGGTCACAAACAGTGCAATCTTCTGAAATTTCGACCCGATCTTCCTTGTTTCGATGCTATGGAGGCACGGAGCTTTGTTTGAACTTTGAAAACGAAACATTCACTCTCCTACTTCGCTTCTTATGTTATTTCAAAAATCTTCAACGGTCACTTTCATCGTTTACTTGCAATGCAAAAAAGAACTCACGGTTGACCTTTCAACACAGCAAAGTCTCTTTTTCAAACAGTGGTGTTTCCTTCCCATATTTTTCTTTATTGAAAATGAAATAGCAGGGTGTTTCGAATTGTTTCATGGGGAAACTACCTTCTTTAGTAATATTGAACTTATCATTTCAATAACCTTTCGACCATCTTTGCCACTGTGTTTAATGGCGCTGGTGATATTTATGATGCAAAGCAACCCCTCTTTAAAACTTTCAAGAAAATACATGAAGACTGACTTGTTTGTAGATTTGTTTTTCTTCCTCAACCTTTTCTCTAATGCAGTCCATATCATGACCTAATTTATCTACAGGTTTTACCAGAAGGCTCTCTTTTTTCCAAAATAATTACCAGCATCATCTATGATATATCTGTCCTTTTTTGAATAATGAGAAAGCTGCATTTGTTTCAAACTCCCAAAACACTGATAATCTATCAAAACCACTTCTTTGTCTATTCATAACTGGTATACTTATTTACAATGTTGAAACACAGTTATCATTTGCTTTGATCAGGGCATTGACCTTTTTGTAATAGAACCATTCCAAAGCTCAAATTTGTCCACTGTCTTACTTTCTTGGTGATATTCTAAAAGAGAAAACCACACAAGGTCTGTTGAAGAGCTTTGAAAGTCATTTTGTCATTTTTAAAAGGAGATGGTCTGTCTTCTTCCAATTTGTTTGATAATTTCTGCTCCTAGGTGATTTATAGGCTTCTCCCTGGACTGCAAGTGCCATCTTTTGGTTGCATGCTTTCATACTATATTTCTCTGTTTACTCAAAAGGAGCTCCCTTAGACTTCTTGGCAGGTGACAGTGGGGTGTTGTTTGACCCTTTCCCTTAAGGAAACTGCTCCTTTTTTGGTATAAATGCATACATATTCATATTGTTTCCTATCCATCATGATGTATTTCTTGAAAGACATTTTCCTATGTGTAATGCATTTTGAAATATAAACACCATGTTTTACCTATGTACAAAATTTTGCTTTCTTTCTTTGTTTCTTTCTACTGCACCTTTGACCAATCAGTTTTTAACAACCCTCAATGCCTTGGCCATCTGCTCATAAATGGAGGAGGCCCTTCACTGAGCAAAGTATCTGAAGATTATTTGATAAGGCTCTGCTTGCAATCACCACTATGCTTCAGAACAACCCTAGTCAAATTGTCACTGTCTCACTGTACTGCTCTGAGGGGAACTGAGATGTCATCATTTGCTTTGGTCATCTTATGACAAATTATTTGAAAGATAGTCTCTGTGGCTATGGAGGTCAGTGCCTTTTGAAAAACAAACAAATTTCCTTCTGCCTGTGTAATGACATGTTTTGTCAGCACCTCTTCAATTTGATCTTGTGGACAAGCAGGCTGCTTATGATTGGAATTTTTACTAATGACATGCCTTTCTAAAGTTTAACAATTCACATAATTTGAAAACTTCAAATGACCTCCTTTATCAGACCAAACTCTGTTTTCCTTTGAACTTGCATACTTCAGACTCTACCCCTGTTATGATCATCACTCACTCAGAAAACCTGGAGTTGTTGTTTCACTGTTCAGTAAAAGGAAAACCTGGGCTTCTGCAATCCTTTAAGTCAATACTGGCCAGCGCCCTCTGCTTGTAGATGAAGGAGGCGCCCTAACCCTCTGCTTGTAAATGAAGGAGGTTCTGGGTCATGACCATTTACCAGTTTGCTGTGACAGTGGGGTCCTTTTCTTACTGTGATTTTCATACTGGAAGGAAAACTGCAAGGTCTTGATGAGTGACTTTCTGTTTTGCAGACATATCTCAGGCTCATGATACATTTAGGAGCAGTTGTTCCTCTAACTGTAGATTCAAGAATTTTCTCCTGAGATGAAGTTGTATTTCCTGTTCTTTGCAGAATCCATAAAACACTGTGAAACACCTACTAATCAGCTTGAGACTGTGGTTCATGCAGTGCTGAGACCTAGGGATATAAGTGGCGCGACTTAGAGCTGTGATCAACTTGATTTGCAGAGTGGGAGGTCAGTCATGGTTGGTCTGTAGCAGATGGAGGCTTTTTGGCTTTTTGATGATTGCCAAAGGTAAAATGTCTTAAAGCGCCACTTCCTAACATAGGGGAGACTCTTGAAACAGACTTGGACTTTTCCTTTTGGAGCTGATGGGCAGACCAATAGGGCTGAAGCTAGATAGGATAGTGATAATGAGGTTTTTATTTTGACATGGGCGGACTGAAAGTAGAAGGGCGAAAAAATTTTTAGGAGGGTTTTCTAGATGAAAAATTGACATAAGGAAAACAGCTTCTAGAAAACTCAGCTATAGATATAGTCATCACTAACATGTAAAAAATACTTATGGCTAACAGCCTACCCTCTATCTTGCCTTGCTGAAAATCCAAACATCCAGCCACAAAATCAGCCACATCCTTCTTCATATTCAACCAATAATATAATTTATTTACTGTGGGCAATGTCTTCTAATAGCTTGGGTGACCTGAATATGGTTTCGCATGGAACTCCCTTAATATCACCTTCTTGATCTCACTATTGTCTAACACATATATCATGTCTTTAAACCTAACCAATACATCTGTTGTAAGACAATATTCCACATCCTATGCACCTACACCTGTACCTGTATCACTACTTGTAGATGTACTTGTACTCTTTTGTAACCTATTTCTAAGTTCCATGTACCTGACATCCCGCTGACCCGCCTGTAAGATCCTATCTTGTAAGTATGTCCCATAAGAACTCATAGCTACTATATAATCCACATGTATCCACCTCATAATAGCATCTACAACCCTATTCTCTTTACCCTTTATGTACTTGATATCAAAGTAAAAATTGCTAACTGTGGCCAACCATCTAGCTTCCCTAATGTTCAGATTCAGTTGGTAAAATATGTTGGGTGTGTATTATATTATTTTTGTGCATGAGTTTTGCACATGGTTTTGGGCATGATGTTTTTTTGTCTGTGGTATTTTTAAATCCAGTCAAGGGAACTATGGTTATGTTCTAATATAGGGTTAATGGATTGGGGTTTATGAATGCTTCGACATGTATATATATGCATTGTAATATTAAAAGGAATATATTGAAAAATCAATATGGTAGTCCCAGTTTTGGGATCTAGGGGAAAATCTCTGTGTATATGTGTTTTTTTTTTATGGTCTCTCCATTGTTTAATTTATGTTTTTTAAGAATTTGTTTGGAGATAATTTATGTATAGGTTAAGAAATTACATTTGGTATTAGAGTTGTTTCAGCTTCAAGGGGATGCCTTTTCTATTGAGAGGTTTTTCTCGGGCCTGTGGAATAACCTATTCAATGGGATATCTGCGGGATTGATTCTTGCCGTGAAAGAAAATGGCGAGCACTAGAAAGATATAGATCGAGAAATTTAATGCTCATATTTTTGAGTTGTGGAAGCTCAAGATGGAGTATTTGATGGTGGATAAAGATGAGTGGATTGTGGTAGATATGGGTACTAAACCAATGAAAATGTCATATGAAGATAGGGTGAAGTTGGATCGGAAAGAAAAGAGCACAATACGATTGTGTATCTCAGATTCAATATTGTTGAATGTATCAGGGGAAGCTATGATAAAGGCCTTGTGGGACAATTTAGGGAGTTAGTACCAATCTAACTCTTTGGTGAGAAAACTGTTCCTATGGAAAAATATGTATAACCTGACGATGAAGGATGGAGTATTGTTGACAGAGCACATGAACGACTTCAATACGGTGGTAAGCCAATTGTTATATGTTGATATTAAAATCTCAGATGAAAATAAGTGCATAAATTTGTTTTTTTCTCTACTAGATTCGTGGGATAGTCTGGTTGTTGCAATAGGTAGCATACAACTACCTTGAAGTTTGATGAAATAGTCTCATCCTTGTTGTCGGACAAGATGAGACAGAAAAATATGGAGAGCCAAAATGGAGATGCCTTATCTGTACAAGGACGATCCCAGAACAGAAACAAAAATAAGTCCTTAAGTGGGAGATTTAAATCTAGAGGGATATCTAAATATCCGGGAAACCCTATAAAGGTGTGTTGGAAATGAGTAAAGGAAGGGAACTTCAAAAAGGAGTGTAGATTTAAATCTCCTGAGAATGGAAAGGGATCTGATGATGCTCCTTCTACAGAGGTGAAAACCATCTCAGATTAAGGTATGGATGTGTACTTCGCTTCTTCTTCAAGTACACATGTAGATCATGAGGCATGGATTACTGACTCAATTGCATCATTTCAATTCATTCCCCATAGGGAGTGGTTCTATGAGTATGAGAAATATGATGGTGGTAATTTCTTCTTAGGGGATGACAGGAAGGCCAAAATCATTGGACGCAGAAAATTCAAGCTAAATTTGGAAGGTGGAACGATTAGAACACTTCCTAGTGTTCTGCATATTTCTTCATTGTCCAGAAATATAATTTTTGTATTCAAGATGGATGATGAAAATGTAAAAATAGTGTTTGAGAAGGATACCTACAAGATGGTTCGAGGAGAAATGGTATTGATTTGGGGAGTCCAAATTCGAACTTTGTACAAGCCTCTAGAACTGTTATTGATGGGTGTAACTGTTCTATGGTTCCTGAAAGTGGAGTAGAAAACTTAGTGGTCTCTGGATAAAATACTATGTTATGGCATCAAAGGTTTGGACATATTGGAGAGAAGGGCCTTCGAGTACTACATGGTAATGGTATGGTAGAAGGTATGTCTAATTTCTCTCTGGATTTTGATTCCTATCAACATTGTGTATATGTGAAGTAGAATCAGGTGAGTTTCCCCTCTGGTGCTAAGAGGGCGAAAGGGGTATTAGAGCTTTTTCACAGTGATGTGTTTGGACCTCTGTTGGTTCCATCATTAGGTAAGTTTGTGTACTATGTATTATTTATAGACGACTTCTCAAGGAATACATGGATATATTTCCTTAGTAAGAAATCTATAGTATTTGACAGGTTTAAATAATTTAAGGCTCTGGTGGAATACCATACATAGAAGAATATAAGGTGTTGATGACAGAAAATGGTGGATATTTCTGCAAGCAGTAATTTGAAGAGTTATATAAGAAGTGTGGTATAACATGACAAAAGAATACTCCATACACACCTCAACAAAATGGAGCTATAGAAATAATGAATAGGACATTGATGGAAAAGGAAAGAAGCATGCTTAGTGGTGTTGGGTTAGTACAATAATTCTTGGTAGAGGCAGTGGAGACTGCATGTTACCTGGCTAATAGATCACTTCCATCAGCGTTGGAGGATAAGACTCAACATAGGTTATGGAATGGTAAGAAATCCTCTTTCAAAATCTAAGGGTATGTGGTTGTGATTCATATGTACATGTTCCAAAGGAGAAAAGAACCATGTTGGATAGTAAATATAAAAGGTGCATATTTATTTGGTATAAGGATGGTTTAAATTTTTATAAGCTTTGGAACCTAGAAATAAGGAAGGTTTTGTACAACCGATATGTGGTGTTTAGAGAGGTGAAATATTTTATTAATAATGAATTTCTACCAAAGGAACCTGAGAAGATAGAGTTTGAGCTAAAGGAGGAAGAATATGACTCTACAGTACAGCATGGATCAGAAGAGGAAGAGCCACAAACTATAGCTTTGATAAGATCAGTTTGGGAGAGAAGGAAATTCAGAAGGTATAGTCCATCTACTTTCTGTTCAAATTTTGTTTTATCTATTACTGATGATGATCCCAGAACTGTCAGGGAGGAAATATATTTAGAGGATGGAAAACTCTAGAAGGAGGCCATGATTGATGAAATGGAATATTTGGAAAAAAATGAGGCTTGGGTTCTGGTGGAGTTGTCGGCTGGAAGGAAAAACATTGGAAGAAAATAAGTGTTTAAGAAGAAGATGAATGAAGAATGAAATGTGGAGAAATAGAAAGCTCGGTTGGTAGCGAAAGGTTATTTAGGTGTTGAGAATTGATTTTGGTAATATTTTTTCTTTTGTTTCCATTTAGCTTCTATTATATTACTTTTATCTGTTGTTGTTGCATTTGATTTGGAGGTAGAATAGATGGATGTGAAGATAACGTTTATATGATGGGGATTTGGAAGAATATATCTACATGAAGCAACCTGAAGGCTCTGCAGTGAAGGGTAAGAAATAAATGGTATGTTGATTAAAAAATTCATTGTATGGGTTAAAACAGACACTAAATATGTGGTATCAGAAATTTGATACGTGTATATGGGGACTTGGCTTCACAAGAAGCAAAGCAAATCACTGTGTGTATTTTAAATTAATTGGTAACCGTGTTATTTATTTAGTATTGTATGTGGATGATATGTTGTTGATTGGAAATGAAAAATAAAATATCTAGAGGTTGAAGACCCAATTTTCCTCCAAATTCGACATGAAGGACATTGGTGCTGCAAACTATATTTTGGGCATGGAAATTAAACAAGATCGAGAAAAGAGGAAGCTTTGGTTAAACTAGAGGAAGTATGTTGAGAAAATATTGCAGAGGTTTAATATTCATGTTAGTGAACCAATGAAGGTCTGTATTCATGTAGGTGTAAAGTTATCTGTTGAACAATGTCCCAAGACATAATAAAAGGAGGAGTACGTGTCTCATGTTCCATATGCAAGTGTAGTGGGTAGCCTAATGTATGCAATGATCTATACTAGACGAGACATTTCACATGTAGTGGGAGTATTGAGAAGGTTTATGTCAAAAGCAGGGAAGGATATTTGGACAACAGTGAAACAATTTTTTAGATATTTACGTGGCACTAGTGATTATGGTCTGCACTACCAAGGAAGACTTGAATTGGACAGAGTTTTGGACATCCGTGGCTTTGTTCATGCAGACTGGGCTGGAGATCTAGATCTGAGAAGATCTACAAGTGGGTATGTGTTTAACCTATTTGGAGGAGTAGTTATTTCAATGAGAAAAAGACAATTTGTAGTGGCTATTTCAACTACAGAGTCTAAATACATGGAAACCACTCTTTCAATTATGGGATTGGTATAGTGACCTATAAGGATAGACTGTGACAACCAAAGAGAAATTTTATTGGAAAAGAACCCTTCTTAACATTCAAAGATAAAGCACATTGATGTTCAGTATCACTTTGTGAGGGATATGGTTGAGGACAAAAATGTGTTGTTGGTAAAGGTGGACACTTTGAATAATGTTGCAGATGCATTGAAAAATTATGTGAGAACTGAGAAGTTTTCTTGGTGTAGAGAAACAATGGCCATTGCAGGGCTAGAAAAATGATTGAGTTGTTTTGTGACCCCCTATGTGGAAAAGAAAACATAAAGTGGGACAATGTTGGGTGTGTATTATATTTTTTTGTGCATGGGTTTTGCAAATGGTTTTGGGCATGGTGGTTTTCTGTCCATGGTATTTTGTAGATACGGTCAAGAGAACTACGATTATGTTCTAATATAGGGTTAATGGATTGGGGTTCATAAATGCTTCGACATGTATATATATGTGTTGTAACATTGAAAGGAATATAATGAAAAATCAATTTGGTAGTCCTGGTTTTAGGATCCAATATCTCTATGTATGTGTTTTATGTTTATGTTCTCACCATTTATTTTCTGTTTTTTAAGAATTAGTTTGCAATTAATTTTTGTACAGGGTAAAAACATACAAAATATATACCTTAAACCACTTTGATCACTCACCAGTACAAATATCCTTCCAAGAAGATAGTTCCTCCACATCTTCAACGCATGTATGATATCTGCCAACTCAAGATCATGTTTCTGATAATTCCACTCCTGTTCATTTAGTTTCCGTGACTCATAGCACACCACCTATCCTTCCTGCATAAGGACTCCATTAAGTCCTCTATTCCAAGATTTTTTACATACTACAAACTCTTTTTCTAGATCTGCAATCTTTAACACTGGAGAATTTGTCAACAACTGTTTTAACTTCTCAAAGATTGTTTCACATTCTTCTGTCAATTCAAATTAATTCTTACCTTGCCTCTACAATGACATAATGGAAAATGAAATCTGAGAGAAGTTCCTGATGAACCTATTATAGTAACTTGCTAACCCCATGAATGATCTTACCTCTTCCACATTTCTAAGAACTTCCCACTCCATGATAGGCCTTATCTTTTCTGGATCTATTTCTATACCTTCCTTGGAGACCACATGCCCTAAGTAATGTACCGATGTCTGAAAGAAACTGCATTAATGAGTTTGGTATACAACTGATGCTCTATCAACAATCTCAATACTACTACTAAATTCTCTACATGATCTTCCTCATTCTTAGAATATATCAAAATGTCATCAATGAATATAATAACAAACTTGTCTATATACGGACGCAAAACACTATTCATCAACCACATAAAGGTGGATAGAGCATTAGTCAAAAAAAATGGAACTACAACAAACTCATAATGCCCATACCTGATCTGGAAATTTTTCTTGTAAATATCCTCTTCCTTAATGTGTACCTAATGATAGCTGGATCTCAGGTCAATATTTGAGAACAATGCTGCTCCCTTCAATTGACCAAACAAGTCGTCAATCCTAGACAATGGATACTTGTTCTTGATGGTCACCTTATTCAACTGCCTGTAATCAATGCACAACCTGGGGGTGCCATCCTTCTTCTTCAAAAGAACTATCGGTGCACCCCAAGGAGATACACTTGGCCTAATGTATCCCTTGTCAATCATTTCCTTCAACTACAACTTCAACTTTAATAACTTTGGTGTGCTTATCTTATAAGGTGCCTTTTATGTTGGTGTTTCTCTTGGTACCAAATCAATAGAAAAGTATACCTCTCTATGAGGTGTAAACTCTAAAACCTCTATGGGAAATACATTATGAAACTTATGCAATATCGGGTACCTTCTCAACACTTCTTCATCTGAATCCTCCTTACCTTTGTGACTAGAAATATGCACTGCAAATAACACACACCCTTTTCGGTGGTTGTGCTTTTACTGCATAACTTTCACCATCCTAACTGATATTTCTTTCTTATTATCTTGTAAAATTCTCTGCTCTCCACTACCATCCAACCACTCAATAGATTTTTCATAGTAATCCACCTTATTCCTGTGAAGAGACAACCAATCCATACCCAAAAGCATACTATACAATCCCAATGAAAATACATTCAAATGTGCTAATGCATACATGCCATTCAACTCAAATGCACAAGCTCTTACCCAATAATGAAATATTTTCTTTGTACCTGAAGCCAACTGCACTAACCAAGATTTTTCATGCACTTATTTATTTAAACCACACTTATCCACCAACTGAGGGTTAGCATAACTATAATTAGATCTAGGGTCAATCAAAATAGAAAAAAATTGATCACAAATCTTACCTTCCATCTCAATGATAGATGCATGATGGTCTGCATGCATGTTATCTAGTGCTACATAGATACAAGGAATACTCTGACCAATCCCCAAGAATCTGTGCCTCCTATGCACTATAGATCTGAGGCCTACCACCCTTATTATGTGGAAAATATCTCTTGAGTTTTTATTTGCCACACGTCCAACACTCCAACCATCCTGTAACATCACCTCTATGTTGTTGTTGTGATCCATGTCCCTATCTAAATACATTGAACTTCTTGTATGGTGCTACATTCTCTTTCTCTTCTGAATTCTGAGGCCTTTCTCTTTTCGGTTTCCATTTGCATTTACCTTTATATTTTTTTTTCTCTTTACATCCTTGCTAAGATTCATTCTTACGCTTTGACTTCTCATAGTAATGCTTCAACTTCCCAATAAATTCCTCAAGTGACCGAGGCTCATCATACTCAATTCAATCTATAAATGCTAATGGAAATCCACTGAAAAATCACTGAAATTTAGCCTTATCATATTTTAATCTATGGTACATACATCAATAGCTCTAGGAAATTAGTCTTATACTCTTCATATGTCATTGATCCCATATTTAGCTCGTACAATTCCTTAGCATTACTGTCATAGTACCTCTTCGAAAATTACTTCTTCCTGAAAAGCCTCTTGAACTCATGCCAACCCAAGTCCTTTATCATAATGTCTCTAACCCACTTCACAACTTCCCACTAGATATTTTCTTTACCCTTCAAGCTAAAGAGAGGTACTCTGGCCTTCATATTATCTGTGTAATTATGCAACTCAAAGAACTTATTCATCCCAAATATCCAAGCCTTTGCATCTTCTGGATTATTTAAGTCTCCATCAAAATTAGGTGGTTTTTCTTTATTAAAATCATCTGGAAAGTATCTCATATCACTCCTCCTATAATGATGATAATGATGATGATTATAATGCATGTCAAAACAATACATGTGTCCATCACCTCTCCTATCCGGAGTATCCAACAATCTTCCATCTCTAACTATTTCATATCTGTCTCACTTATTCCCACCGTGAGATATACTACCATATGCCCCACAAGTTCTATCATCGTACCCATGGATGATCCGAAATGCCCCTGGTCACCACAATTCTAAAAAATTCTAAAGGATTACTGCATTAAACTCTACGTGTTTCTCTTTTTCCTACATGATTCTATCATAGTTTTCCTTACAACTCCTTATTTATGCCTTCAATATTCTCAATGTTTCTACCAAGTTAGAAGCGTTCCCCCCACACTGCTCATCTGATCCATAAGGAGAGTCTCATGAAATTTAATCTACCATCTTACTATTCATCTTGATCTCTTTCCTGCAAGGCATCTTGTATCATCTAGACCAAATCACAATAAAACCATGCACCTTAGCATAATTCAGGGAGGATATCTCATCTGCAAGGTCAACTGAGTCAGCATAATACATATATAAGCATAATCATAACAACATATAGATGTATAACATATAGACATAATTCTAGTCAAATTTCATTCATCAATGAATGGCCATACTAATCACATACCATGACCTCATATATGAAAACAACAACCATATAAATGTACAATTGACCATATATAAGCACTAACATTCATAAAAAAAACATAACCAATCATACACTCATGATGACACATTTCACAAAAACACCATCCACTTTCACATGGCGACATCACTACAACCATGACCAACACAATGCATATGCAACAAGCATATACACCACAAGGATGCGTAACACATGTGAAACCAACATGAATGCATGACCAACGCACACTTTCCATCGAGTCCAAGGGGTGAACCATGCTCTGATACCACTCTATAACACCATCTTCCCACATTTACCCAAGCTAATAAGTCCACTGAGCTAAACATGCGATGATAGACTACTATGATCTGATTCAACCTCCTACGTCACCGTAAGGAAGTGGAACCAACACCAAACACCTACAAAGACCTTCCACACCTACTACAGGACACCCAAGAGCCATCTAAACCTTCCAGGTGGCTAGCCACTGAGACAAAATTACCTTTTAGTGCATCAATCCCCTAGTTTCTCCCTTGATATGGGCAAGAGTTCTATTGGAAACCTCCAGTCTCTTGCACAACATGGGCATGCGTGCAACTGGGGAATTTTATAGGCAGTTCTTAGTTTTCAACCCCAATTTATGTGCTACTTTTTCAGGCCCAAGGCTCAAGTCACTTCCTAGAACTCCATGGCACTTCCAGAACTGAAAGATAACAACGAAATAATGATATAATTACAATTACTTGAAAAAGGACTTGACTAGAACCCTACTACCCATGACAGGAATTTCGTCAAACATGTCACAAATATGTAATCTATAGGTTTAAACAATATATATGAGCGTAGGGTTCTCATACTTATCTCATAATCTCTAAGAAGCATTGTTCCCTTATCACATTAGCTTCATTATCATCTATTTGGTCATATATTCATTGTGCATTCAATTGCAAGTCAAAAGATGATGAGAGCCATACATTATCACTATCAAAATACATGTTCATAACCAACATAATAGCAATAGAAATACCAAGGATACAACAACCATATAGTTTGCATACAAATAAATACATTTACACATAAAATACCAACGAGTAAAAACTCTTATTGATGAATGAAAAATCCAACCTAGTATGGGACTACCACATTCCACTTGACCATAGATTGCCTGAGCCAAATATCTCTTTAGCCAATCACCCCCGTGCCATATTCCAAGAATGAATGTGGGACTCAAACCAAAATAACCAACCAGGGCTTCCTGAGGCTAAACCACCTCACCCTCATCAATAGAAACCGACTTTAACACAATCCTCACTGGGTCACTAGATAAAACAATAAACATGTAATACCAGGGTTTACCACGATGTCCACCAGATCACTAGGCTAAAGAAAGAATGGATTCCACTGGATTTCTCCACGTATACTGTGAATAATTTTCATGTCTTCTAGTCTCTAGGCTTTACCACGATCCACAACGGATCACTAGGCTCTAACCAAGACTCCACCCTCCAGGCTTTACCGTATATACAATCCCTGGATTCCTAGGCCTAATGGAGAGCACCCACCTATAGTATTTACCGTATATCCGACCATTCACCAGTTAAGGATTCCTAGGCGCAGTGAGGCACACAATACCTAGATTTAATACAACCCATAGTCTGATTCAGGGGTTACTAGGCTAGTGGATTTACCGCATTCCACAATAGGGTTTAGGGATCACTAGGCCATGTGTTCTTTCATTCATAGATCCACGTCACTCATATTTGAATCCATTCAACAATATAGATCAAATGAAACATGAGAACCCCATCACACCATCGCTATCTAAAAATGGAAAGGCTAGGATGAAAATATTGTCATACCTAGAAAAACTCATGCCAATGACAACAAAAGAACCAAGAATCCACATGCAACACCATCCATGCCAAGTATAGCAAGGAAATCACACATGCAAATAGATACCTACAAAGAATCATGATTTAGCTACTGGATCATGCTCTTTATTGCTTGTTCTTTGCTTCCTCCTTTCCTTCTTGATCCAATGATTAAAATCTCCCAAAAAAATCTAAGTATCCAAGAATGAGAGAGAGAGAGAATACAAAGAGAGGTCAAAAATTGAATTGAAAAAAGGTACAAACTAATCCTCAGAATCCTTTTGATCAATTAAGACTCTATTTTCTTCATTTTCAATTATTTTCCTTCATTTTCCTTCATTTCCCTCCTCACATGCAACCTGCGACGTTTCACCTTCTTTTTCTCCTAATTTCCATTATTTTCATAAATAAAATGGCAATTAAATCCACTTTTCCTTTCCAAAGCCTTTTCCATTATCTTTTCCAATTTCCTTAGCCATAATAAACCAAATAAACACCCACACTAGGATGTTTTTTCCAACATTCAGCTCGGAATAAGTGTCCCATAACCATGGTTATTATTTTTCCTTTATTAACTTTTTTTACATGGAATTTTCTTTAGGGTTGTTACAATCATGTATTATCACTTTTCACTTCGATTCATCTCTTGCATATTCCTGCTTATTTCTTGATTGTCTTTGATCATGTGCTGAACATTATTGAATCTAAAAGAAGAATAATTTGACATCAGAGGGGATCTAAATCTACCACCCTTTATCCATCAGGGAGCCACTGTTACAACTCGGAATCTCTGCTAGTGAGGAGGCCAATGATACCACCCGAGAAAAATTAGCGAGGAGCCAAATCTATGACCCACATCAACATCAGATATCTTATCTCAATTCCAAAAATATTTGGGAGCTTAATCTCAACCCGAAATCTCATGGTGGAGGTAAACATCTACAACTCCATATTGAGAAATAGGTTATATAGGGCAGCACATCTCAACCCATGCTATTGCCTACCGATATTCCCAACAGTGACCCTGAAGAGTCATGTGGTAGAAAACTTGCATCCTAATCCAAGATTTTTCAAGAAACCTGACTTACCAAAAGTTAAGGATCGAATTCCTCAAGCCTCATCAACCCGTTGGCCAGATGGGGAGGGAAAATACCAAAAAGATCAGCTTGTGGGTATGACGAGGACTAGGGTAAACTCTGCAAAGACCAAGATATGGGAGAAACATCTCCAACCCTATGGGTAAAAAATAGGGGAGAAAAATATACAAACCTACTGTACAGAGATCCCTCAACCCCAAGAGCCCTCTATCTCAATTCCACACCCTGGGAGCTCAAACAGGGGGAAAGAGTTGGCTTAGTGTCATCAATTAACGATGCTCTCTATATATCAACAACATATCATCGTGCTCATATTTGGTAATCATCATGTTTCAATAACATATGTCTCCTGTTCATATAGGACATCAAATCAAATATCATATTAGAACAAAATAATATATATATCACAACAAGGATACCATATTCATCCTCCCTCTCACAGAGGCAACAACCAAAAGCATAAGCTTGTCTCCATGTCATATCCGTAACCCACTCAAACATATTTCCAAAGAGATTCTTCATCATGACTCAACCTCAGTCGTGCTTAAAGTTACAAACTTCTCATCCAAAACATCATGGAAAATTTCATAATAAGGAATTGCCTGTTACACCATTTTTTAGTCATCTAACCTGTTATTATTAGATGGAAAAAATTACACCATGTAAGACCAATTTAACCCAAGTAAAATTTATTTCACTATGAAAAATAACTTAGTAATCCACAATTTATGAAGTTGTTTATGGTCTAAACAGGAAACCCCATGAGGAAATACTGAATAAATTTCCTATTTGTTTGGTTTTCCTCAAGGGATAATTAATTAAACCATAGTTTAATTAATATTCCTGGTCATATTTAACCCAAAACATGAAAATTAGTTAGATAAATCACTATTTATCTTATTATTTTCTAGGAATAATTATTTAAAACATTATTTAAATAATATTCCTTGTTAAATTTGACTAAATCATTTATAAATGATTGAATAAATCATTACTTATTTAATTATTACTCAAACATATTCTTAAAATAATAAATAAATCATTTATTTATTTATTATTTACAAATAATGGGATTTGACCAAATTCAAATTCTTTTTCCCTCAAACAAAAATAATAAAATATTCCATAAAAGTTGGATCTAGATTTAAGAAAATAATAAGATAAATAGTGATTTATCTAATTAATTTTCCTGTTTTGGGTTAAATATGACCAAGAATATTGTGGTTTAATTAATTATCCCTTGAGGAAAACCAAACAAGTAGGGATTTATTCGATATTTCCTCATGGGGTTTCCTATTTAGACCATAAACAACTTAATAAATTGTGGATTACTAAGTTGTTTTTCATAGTGAAAGCAATTTTACTAGGGTAAAAATGGTCTTACATGGTGTACTTTGGTCCATCTAATAGTAATAGGTTATATGAACAAAAATTGGTGTAACAATAATGACCACAAGGTGTATGTGGTTCAAATGCATGGTTTCGATGTAAGGGGGGATAGATAAAGTCAGGGGTGGTAAATGCTTCCATAATGTCATCATTGCAATAAAATATGGGGTGACTGGTGGAAGAAATACCGCATGATGTGGCGAAGCTACCTAACTCATCATCATGAGAAGATAGGTTCACATGTGCATCGTCACGGAGGGTGATAAAAGAACAAGTAGATGAAGAATCTACCAATGTCGAGCCCAAGGTGATCGCTGAAGGGAGGTCAAGTGAAACAGAATGGGATGCCCTTGAGCGGTCTTTCACCATGGATCTCATAGATGATGACAGGTAGAGGATAGTGGTTGTAGACTCCATCATCCTAATATCAGGAGGGGGTATGTCAATGGGAGTGGATGTGTCCTCTATTTCTACTAAAGCATAATGCACAAGTAAGGGAGTGGTGGATTCGTTGCACTCGGCCTCGTATTGGTGAAAAACTTCCAAGGAGGTGCAGAAATATTTGAAGCGGGGACAGAGGTGAGTATAGTGACCATGGAGATCACACAAAGCACAAGGGTGATTTGTGTGAAAAGTCTTGTGTTTCTTGGCTGAAGCCGGTAAAGTAACATGGACTTCTGGGATATTAGACTCAAGAAACACTTCGTTGACCATGGGTTTGATACGAGACAATTCGCGACAATTGTGGGTAGCATGACCGACAACATCACACAAAGCACACAAAGGTGTATGCTTTGGGGGCTTAGGAGGAGTAGCTTTTTTCTGGGAAGTCTTGTCCTTAGGTGCCTTTTTGCAGGATTTTCCCCCCTCACCTGAGGCTTTTGCAACAGTAGTAGATTCTTGTTGAGGTGGTTGAGGCATGGAAGTAAAGGGAGGGGTCATAGCGACCGGTTGGACTGGGGTCAAAGTAGTATAAGGTTTAGCTGAACAGGTGGGGTATTGGCTGGGGGATCAATGTACCAGACTGGGATCCCCAGGGTCATGTTGGGAAGGGTCAAGGTAGCCATAACAGGGACCAAAAATACTCTTGAAGGGGGAGCAAGAAATGTTATCTGACCGGAGGGGTAATGGTCAAGCGGAATATCTCCCAGATGGTTAAGGCTAGGGGGAACCATTCCTGAAGGAAAAATAGGATCAGGGACACTAGCTATAGATGAAGGGCCTTGAGGAGGAGGTCTCGAAGGCTGAGTCAAAGTACTAGGAGCAGGTTGCAAAGGGCGAAGCTGCTGACTAGTTGAACCGAACCATTTGAGGTCAGACTGAGACAATTTCATCATGCAAATATTCAACAAGCTAGGGTCAGAGATAAGAGGGGGGAGACTAGGGAATGAACCAAGCAAAGAGGAATATTTATAGACTCCAGGTGAGACACTGGTCAGAGGTTCAACTATTTTTTTATTGGCCACCGAAGAAATAATGGACTCTGGAGAGGTCTGGGACTTCGATTCATAATATGTTAGCTGATCCATAGTGATGATCTTTCTGTTGTGTGGAAAGAAAATCTTACGGTGAACCGTAGATGGGACAGCAGACATCACATAAGTATAGCTACGACCCAATAGAATGTTGTAGTCTAAGGGGGCATCAATGACTTCAATGTTGACACAAAAATTCTTGCCCGCAAGAGCAATAGGACAATTGCGAAACATGCCAAGGGGCTGGGAAGAGTTTCCATCCCACACATGGAAGGTGATAGTGGAAGGGGCTAACTCGGGCGATTTGATATTTTAACAAACAAAATCGGACATCACACAGGTGGATGCCCCCTCGTCAATGATGCATCCGGAGACGTTGGCATTCTGGATCTTGACAGGTATTTGGAAGGTGATGGATGCAGGTAGGGGGGGATGCTCTGACTTTTCAACATCGAAGAAAATCAAACAATCATCTGAAGCATCCAAAGTTCCCATAGTAGTTAGTAGAGTTTACATTGTGAAGGGAATGACTAGAGGACTTCTAGCGTTCACATGGCAGTAGGGGATTGCGCTAAGTGATCTATTATACAATAGGTGTGGGCAGCTTTACTGGAAGCAGTGTTTCGACGTAACGGTCCTTTGGGGATCTTAGTATGTACCTCTACCTTAGGCTAAGGGATCTATAAAGGACCATTGGGTCTCGAAATTGGATCTGTGGGACCTAAATACTGGGGCTCGGTTGCGGACGTAGCAGGAGGCTTGGTGTACTAGCACGACCAAGTCTGAAGGTTAAGATTGGCGGTATTGGCCTAGTCAGAGTGCATCATAAGGATCTAATAATAAAAGGTAACAAATGGAGGAGGTTGAGCAACCACTTGACCTTCAGGGGGTTGGGCAACCACATATCCTTGCTGGCGGAAAGGATTGGTAAACACGGCCAGTTGAGTAGGTGCAGCATTAGGAGGAACCAAAGCGGAGGCTTTCTTTCCTTGAGATGCTACTTGAGCTTCCCACAGTTGACGCATATGAAGTAAAAGGGGACGATCATGGGTATAGTGACCATGGACACTGCAACATGAACAAGGCTTATTCACGCAAAGAGGCCTATAATTCTTGGGTTGATCGCCCTGTTGTTGGGTTGTAGTGTTAGATATATTCTCTTTGGGATTGTTTCCTGGATCACATAGAGCGGTTTGGTTTTGATTTCCTTTCCTCTTATTTTTGGAAGTGGGAGGATTAGTCGCACTCTACTGTGCATACACTTGAACCTAAGGGGGGGGGGTGGATGCTCTTGCGGAGCTTCAGAAGGCATGGGAGGCAGAGTCGCTTATGTTGGAGGAGTTAGAGCACCTGCCTGTGGATACAGATAGTAAGGAGGCTCAGAAACAGTAGGGCAGACAGGTTGGGAAAAATCAATCCCTGACATTGAAGGATGCGGTTGGGCAAAGGAATGAGGCATGTCGTGTCCTGGATACATGCTGCCGGGAGGGGGAAAAGTGCTAGAGGATTTAACCCCAACCCATAGGAGGATGAGTGTATAGATATGAAAGGGATCCAACAACACCGTCAGCTGCATGAGATGCCCCTGTTGCATTGGCACCACCAGGTCTAGGGAGATTAGGTAAGACGGTATAAACATAACCATATTTCGCATAGATCAAGTCATATTTCAACGCAACTTGCAGGGTTTCTTCCTCAGTCCGAGGAAAGTGAGACGTGACATCTTTACCAATAGAGGGCAAAAGGGATCTGAAAAACCAGTCCATGTAGACACGGTCTTCGAAAACTGGAGCTCGACATAAGATCTTCCTTCTGCGCCATTCTTGAACATGGTCAGATAGGTGGGTGGCAGAAGTTTGACGGAAAGTAGTAAAAATTTCGGTACTGGTCTCATAGTGAAGGGGAAGCTGGAAGTAGGACATAAATTCCTTTGCAAGAGTCACAAAAGTAGCATGAGAGGCAGCGACCTGGTCTACATACCACTTGGAAGCTTCTCCAGTAAGCGTATGCTGGAGGCACCGAAGACGGATAGAGTCATCAGTGATAGAGTTGGACGAACACCACATGTGGAAAGAATGAACATGTTTGGTAGGATCCTGTCCAGCATTTCCTTCAAAATTACGGATGTCTGAAGGAAGCTTGGTTGGCATGGCAGGCCAACATGGATCATGGCATATAGGGTCATTAATCAACTGACTTAACTTGGGAAGGCTTAGGCCTACCATATAAGGAAGAAAGGGAGCAGTTGGAATCGTTCTTGTTGCAGCTCCACTAGTAGTGGTTCCAGCATTAGAGCTGGGGCCACCACTAATGGTAGGTCCTGCACCAGACATGATGAAGGTGAAAGGTGGAGGAGAACCGAGGATGGAAACAGAAGGGGAACCCGATGAACCAAAATCAGAGTCGGAATGGGGACTCGGCGGAGGACTAAGTCGGACCGTACACGGTGGAGTAAGTCTTCCTAACAGAAACTGAGGATGAAGGACTTGGAGTCTCGAGGATAAATGCCTTGGGGCTAAAATGATGGAAAATATATGCGGAACCCAATAAGGAAGAGAGGTAAAAAAGGGCACGAAGGTGCAGATTAATTAAGTACAATGTTTTAGTCTTGGCCTGGCGGTGTAAACCAGATGCTCTTTGCTTTAGGTGTGTGTGTGTGTGACAAGTGTGTTAATTTTAACTAAGCCTAGATGTGTGTATAGAAAAAAGAAAAAATATGTTGTATAGCTATAAATAAAACTGAAAGTGACAGTAAATGAAACTGAAAGGGACAGTAAAATAAATAGCTAAGATGCATAAATTTAAACCCAAAAAGGAGGGCTTCCTAACAACTAGTCTAAGGGTGGAGAAATCTACTTAAAACACACAATATGTCCAATATATCTAAGGTCAAGAGGGATAGGGATCTAAAGGTTAGATATGCTAAAAAGAGGTGTGGAAAACAACAAGAAACCAGAGGGAAAATTGATGAAAAATAGGTGGCGAAAGGCTACAACCTAAAGGGAAACGTAGGGGACCATAAAGGGGGGACCAAAAAAAACTGAAAAAGAGGTGCTTTGGATGGACAAATAACCGATCTGAAATGGATCTGAAAAGGCAGGTTCAGATCTGAAAATTGGCTTAAAAACACTGAAATCTCAGAAGACTTGCTTCAGCTAAACTCCTCCTAAAAAGGTGGAAGCATACTGAAGCCCTACGGGGCTTGGTTCCTACTTCGACGAGTAAAACTAAGCAAGTATAGGTCAAATATGGGTAAAGACAGAGGTCAAACAACCCTGAATAGTGCCCTCATAAAATGAATTTAGAATTGGTTAAATCCCTTTATTTAGAAATAATAAATAAATAAATCATTTATTTATTATTTCAAGGATGAGGTTAAGGAATAATTAAATAAATAATTATTTATTAAATTATTTGTAAATGATTTAGTCAAATTTAACAAGGAATATTATTAAATAAGTATTCCTAGAGAATAATAAGATAAATAATTATTTATCTAATTAATTCTCATGTTTTGGGTTAAATATGTCCTAGAATATTAATTAAACAATGGTTTAGTTAATAATCCCTAGAGGAAAATCAAACAAATAAGGATTTATTTAATTATTCCTCATGGAGTTTCCTTTTTAGACCAGAAATAATTTAATAAACTATGGGTTATTAAATCGTTTCTCATAGTGAATGCAATTTCACTATGGTAAAATTGGTCTTACATGGTGTACTTTAGTCCATCTAATAACAGGTTAGATGACCGAAAATTGGTGTAACAACTATCATTTGTAGGATTATTTTGCTGCACCCATGAAACCAAAAACCCATTGGAGTGCCCATGATACTTGAGCAGTCAACGAAGGAAAAAATTCCTAAATAATAGGGATTGCATTCATCAGGAATTGTGCAAGCAAGGTAGGCTGTCTAGAGGTAGTAAATTTGCTAAGTATTGGTCATTTTTATCTGAGACAGTGTGAGACAATTAGCTGAGTACAGGAGGGATCTTATGAGAAGAGTTGTATGTAATTGTTTCATCTATCCATGCTTAATATACAATAGAATATAGCGGGGTTTTGAGCAGCAATATTTCCTTGGGAAATTATTTGTATTATGGCTTGATTGATTCTTTGCTTCATGTGATTGGTGATTGTGTTTTTAATTCCACAATTGATTTGTAGAAGAGATTCGGTATTTAAATTTAGTACATTGTTAGATCAGATTGAATCCATGATATACATGCTTGTTTCATAATTTCTACATGGTATCGGAGCATAGGAATTCACCATAGTGAAGGAGGAGATGAGTTTGTGACTAGATAGAATTCAAATTTGTAGAAAGAATTTCTTGGTGTTACAACTGATTCAAGATCGAAATGGATTTCAATGGCTTGAGGTTGGAGTATGCACTCGAGGGAAAATAAAACTATATTTCTTGGAAGGACAGGATGGAGGAAGTACTCGAAGAAAATGTCATGAAGGAATTGATTGACAATGATGTTCCTAAACCCGCTGTGACAGATGCTACAAATCTTGATGCATGGCAAAAGAAAGTGGCAAAGGTGAGGAGGATCCTGTTGGAGGGAGTATGAGACCACATTTTCTCAAGCCTCCATGGGAAATCCACACCATACGCAATGTGGAAGGCTTTGACATATCTATTTCAGAGAAACAGTGACCATAGGAAATTGGCACTGAAAGATAAACTCAGGAAGATCAAGATGGAGAAAGGCGACTCCATGCCAACATATTTAAAAAAAAAATCCAATGTCAAGATGAACTGGGGAGCGTTGGCATAATTGTCGCTGATGATGATTTGGTGAGTTTGGCTCTCCTAGGACTTCCCAAGAGTTGGCACAGTTTTAAAAACTCTGTCAATGGAAAGGAAAGCTTCCATATTGAGAACGAATGTGGTCAGATTTGGTGCAGGAGGATTTTATACGGAACACCAGAGATTGATCTTCATCTAAGAATGAAGATGAAGAAGATTGTGCTTTGGCTTCCAAGGTGAAGAAGGGGAAGGGGAATAATTCCATTCCAAATTTGAGTTCAAATATGGCAAGAAGCGGGACATGTCCAGGGTGAATTGTTTTCACTATCACGAGCATGGGCATTATCCTACTAAATGTCCAAAAAATATGAATAACAAGAAGGTTGAAGGATCTACAGCTAGTGAGGCTTTGGACTCGAAATTTGAGCTTGAATTCTCATTGATCGCATGCATGGTGTCAAGTGCATTGGGATCTTTGTGGTATTTGGATAGTGGCGCTTCCTTTCACATGACAGGAGACAAGGATCTTTTCAGTAGCTTGGAGGAGAAGGATCTCCTGATGCATATTGAAATGGGTGATTATGGGCAGTAAAGTGATACTAGGATTGGTACCATTACCTTCCAGAGATAGTCAGGTAAACCCTTTCAATTAAAATATGTAATGCATGTACCAGGTTTGAAGAAAAATTTAGTCTCAGTTGCAATGCTAGAGGATAGAGGCTATGATGTTGTTTTCAGTGAAGGAAAAGATTTATTGCTACACAAAACAACAGGACAAGCCAAGATGATAGGGATTCGAGTTAAGAATCTCTACAAGCTAGATGTAGATAGTTGTGTAGCATTGATGTGCAAGGCAGAAAAAATGGTGACCCGAGATGAGGGAAAATTATGGCATAGGAGATTGGGCCATCTTCACCATGGAGCCTTGAAAGTCATGCAGAAGATTTCTACTGATATTCCTAAGGGTACACTTGTGCATTCAGAAACATGCAAGGGATTTACTATGGGAAAATATGTAAAGGCTACCTTTCATGAGAAGGAGAAACGAGCTTCGGGGATCCTTGAGAGAGTTCACAAAGACGTGTGTGGACCATTCGTTGTTGCTTCGACAACAAAACATAAGTACTATGTGATATTTGTTGATGAATTTTCTTGTAAATGATGGATCTTCTTCATGCAGAAGAAAGGTCATACATTCTCAAAGTTTCTTGAGTTTAAATCACTGGTGGAGAAAGACACGGGGAAGCAAGTGAAGGCTCTTAGGAGCGATAATGGTGGAGAGTACATCTCTAACGAATTCAAGAAATTCTGCAGAAAAAAAGGAATTCGAAGAGAATTGATATCGCCTCATAATGATAGTAGAATGGGGTTGTTGAAATAAATAACATAACGATTGTGGGTGCAGCGAGAGTGATGTTGCATGATCAAGGCCTACCGATGCATTTATGGGCAGAAGTGTGCAACACTATGGTATTTCTTAAAAATTGTTGTACTCATAGGATACTTGGCATGAGTACACCAGAAGAGGCTTTCACTGGTAAGAAACCTAATGTTTCACATTTTAATATTTTTTCTCATCTATTTATGGGCATGTGACCAAAGACGCCGGGAAGAAGATGGAACCGACAGTTGAGATTAGGATTTTTGTCGGGTACACTGAAACACCCCACAACTATCAAGTGTATTTTCTAAACAACAAAATGATTGTTGTGCAACAAGATATAAAATTTTATATGGAGAAATCCATGCGGTTTTCCCTTGAGAGGGAGCTATACTTGCATGAAGAGGAGGAAATCTTGGTTCCCAAGGCTGAGCCTCAAGATGTGGAGCAGCCACATGAGGATGATCATGGAGTGGTGGAAAACACTCATGCAGAGCCATCCATTAGAAATGGAAGAAGGCGCACCACAGAAGCTGATATATTGAGACTTGATGTTGCAGAGAATGTAGGAGACCCTACTTCATGGCGCAAATAAAGACAGTCTCCAGACAGGTTTACTGGATACATGGATTTTATGATAAAATGTATTGTGACTGAACCATCTTCCTTTCAGGAGGAAGTGCAGCAACCAACTTGGGTTGATGCAATGGTGGAGTATGACTCCATTGTCAATAACATTGCATGGGAGATTGTCCCAAGACCGGTCAACAAATCAGTGGTTATATCTAGATGGATCTACAAGGTAAAGCAAGCTGCTGAGGGGAGTGTGGAGAAATAAAAGGCCAGATTTGTGGCCGGAGGATTCTCACAGATTGAGGGGATCGATTATGATGAGAATTTTGCACCTAATGTAAGGTACTCTTCAATTAGATCCATCCTTGCACTCTCAGAGCAGATGGGTTGACACATTCATTAGATGGATGTGAAAACTATGTTTCCCAATGGAGTCATTGAGGAAGATGTGTACATGAGTAGCCAGAAGGTTTCTATATCTTCGACAGTGAGTCGCATGTGTTTCGACTCAAGAGAGCACTATATGGGTTGAAGCAAGCACCTCGTGCTTGGTACACTTGGATAGACAACTATTTCACTAGACTGGGCTTCACCAAAAATGAAGCTGATGCAAACCTGTACCAAATTGTGGTTGAGGGTAAGCTATTGATTATTGTTCTTTATTTTGATGATCTAATTTTTACTGGTGATGACCAGCTGATACACTCATGCAAGGAGCATCTTGCAAGGGAGTTTGAAATGAAGGACATGGAAATCCTTCATTATTTCCTTGGTTTGGAAGTATGGCAGCGGGATGGTGAACTTTTTGTTTCTCAAGGAAAGTACGCCAAAGAGAAACTAGGTGAGTTTCACATGAAGAGCTGCAAACCCATGGACACTCCACTTCCAGGAAATTGGAGGAAAGAGGATGCCACTTCTAGAGAGGTAGTGGATGCTACTATTTACAGGCAGTTAGTTGGTTCACTGATGTATCTAGTGAACACCAGACCAGGAATTTTCTACATAGTTAACCAGCTGAGTCAAGCTATGGTTAAGCCTACCAAGCTCTTTTGGAAGGCGGGGAAGCATTTCTTGAGATACCCTAGGGGCACATCGTAGTATGTTCTATGGTACAGACAGATAGAGGGAGTGAAGCTTAAAGGATTCACGAATGAAGATTTGGTAGGCCGTCCATCAGATAGAAAGGGCACATCAGGAGGGATCTTCAACACAGGATCGACAACAGTTTCTTGGTACAGTAAGAAGCAGTTATCTGTGGCACTTAATTTAGTGGAAGCAGAGTACATGGCAGCAATTCAAGCTACATGTGAGGCTATCTGGATGAGAAATATCTTGGTTGGTTTTTTTGGTTCTCAGATGGATCCGACAGTGAAACATTGTGATAATCATAGTTGTATTAAAATCTTGATAAATCCCTAATTTCACGATAGGTCCAAGCACATAGATATTTTGTACATTCCCACAGAAGATCGGGATGTAGATATTCTAATGAAGGAGCTCACCAGGAGAAAATTCAAATACCGTAGAGGCGGGATCAGGGTGAAGGATAATCCATTTCTTGTTGAGAGGGAGTGTTGAAGTTCAACAAGAAACTTCAGCACCCATGCTAGTGTGGGACCAGGAGGTCCAAGCAGCACCTACACTAGTGTGGGAGCATAGGTCTTAGCAACACCTACACTAGTGTGGGATAAATTTTTTGCATGTCTATTTTAGTTATCCCTTAATGAAGATGTACAATAAAATGTAATCTAATCTCAAAATAACTTGCAATAGTTAACTGAGTCTGATAAAATAAGTTAACTCATGAATTTCGCATTAGAGGTAGTTGGTGAGGCATGCAGAGTAATTCTAGTTGTAACAGAGTTAGAAGTGCAGTGGTGCATTAGTTAATGCAAGTTGAAATCAGTTTAACTCAGTTAAGTGAGTGAAACCCAATTGTGCTAGTTGTAACTGTTAGATACACTAGTGAGAGATCAAGTGAATTAAATATTAATTAATTCATAATCAGTGATTTCACATGCAACTAAGGACTTACTATTATTAGTTGCATGCATGTAAGTTTCAGTGGAGACCTAATTGAGATCTAGATGAAAGGGAAGTTGACTATCAGTTGTAGGATTATTGGGTTGCACCCATGCAACCAAACACCCATTGGAGTGCCCATGATACTTGCACAGTCAAGGAACAAAAAATTTCCTAAATGATAGGGATTTCATTCATCAGGGATTACGCAAGCAAGGCAAGTTGTCTGGAGGCAGTAAATTGGCTAAGTATTGGTCAGTTTTATCTGAGACAGTGTGAGACATTTAGCTAAGTACAAGAGGGCTCTTGTGAGAAGAGATGTATGCAATTGTTTCATGCATCCATGCTGAATATACAATAGAAGATAGTAGGGTTTTGAAGGGCAAGCTTTCGCCAGGAAATTATCTGTGTTGTGGCTTGATTGATTCTTCTTTGCTTCATGTGATTATCGATTGTGTTTTTAATTCCACAATTGATTTTTAGAAGAGATTTAGTATTTAACTTTAGTACATTGTTAGATCAGATTGAATCCATGATATACATGCTTGTTTTATAATTTATACAGTTGCTTCCTTCATAGGCTCAACAACAACTTGTGTAGTTCACCTAAATTCATGCATGTATATCTATTTGAATAAACGCTTTAGTTATGTAGATTTCCAAATTTCCTTATTTTTGGTTATTTTAACTATGCATTTACCTACAAGAAATAATTTTGATGTTATACTAATTTTTTTATCGCTAATATACTTCAGGCCTCAACAAGGGCTCTTTTGTTTGGGTTCTTTTAACTATGCATTTACCTAAAAGAATTAATTTTGATGTTATTATTGTCTAGGTAAATCCCCTCTCCAAACAGAGGCGATCCCTCTAGACCTAGGGTGGTTCTATCAACTACGAGAACATACTACACTAATACATTTGGTGGAAATTCCGACACTTGGTTCTGACACTTTTGACCAAATGTCGGAAATTTCCCCAAATTTTTTCAACTTGTTCAAATCCCGCCCGAAACCATTTCTATACTGATGTTTAGACAAACGTGTCACAATAACGACACTTAGAAAAAGTGTCGCAATTGCGACATTTGGAGGAAGACGTCGCAATTGCGACACTATGCCCCAAAGTGTCGCTATTGCGACGGCTGCCTCCAAACGTCGCAATTGCGACACAATGTCTAAGTGTCGCAATTGCAACGTTTGCAGGCAGCCATCAAAATAGCGATGCTTTTTCCGCCGTCGGTATAACGACACTTATATGCAATAAACGACATTTATATGTCTCTTTACAAATTCCATATCACTTACGGTTTATTTTTTATTTTCTTTTTCTTGAACTAAGTCTTATTTCCATGTGGATTGTGTAATTTCACTTTTATTGCATATTATAGAATGTTTTTGTTTATAATATTATATGATACATGTGAGATAAAGGTTTATTATTTATCATATATAAATAATTTTTTTCGATATTGTACATTTACACTTTTATGAGGTGATGTTATAAGTAAATTCATAAATATCTATTTTTAATCCTCATTTTACTCCATGAATATGTTTGGAAATGAAATTTCAATAGATTAATTTTCTCCTAACCTATGTATCATCAATATTGTACATTTACATTCTTATGAGGTGATGTTATAGGTAAATCCATGAATATCTCCTTTTAATCTTCATTTTACTCCATGAATATGTTTGGAAATGAAATTTCAATAGATTAATTTTCTTGCTATTATATGTTTTACAAAGATATGGTAAGGAATTCTCTCTTGTTCTTCTTAGAAATAATTATATATAATTTTTATTTTTTTTCAAAATAGATTAAAAAACTGTATGAGAAAAATTATTAATTCATGATCAATATGTGTGTGTGTGTGTTGTGAGGAATAATTTCATAGTTCAACTTAATGGTTCATTATATAATCATGTGATCATCACCAATGATATATCTTAAAAATAAACTGAAAAGCCATGTGTACAAAATCGATGTATACTCTAGAGAGTGTTTCTCATATCACTATGTAAATTGTTGTATGCTACTTCAACAAAATTATAAGATAAACTGTAATACACATCATATATGCACCATAACAATTGCCATACAACTAATTTGTTTTAGGATACATGTGGCATTCTAGGGGTGAATTCGATATGACGTGTATATCAATCTATTAGGTGTTGGTAAGTTGTGAGTATCTAATAAATGATAAGGAATATCCATACATCATGATCTTGTAATGTGATTATAAATTGTGTCTATAATTTCCATAAAATGTATAAATGATTTGTTTAAAAAAAATCAACACAATCAACCCTAAACAATGCTCATGATGTGGATTGTCATTGGCGAAACCAAAATGATGGCCACATGTCCCATTTCTATAGTAATGGCGATCATATATATGTTGTAGTGACACTTGATGAGTAATTAAATAAATCTCATAGTGTGACTCATTGTGCCATATTTTTTTAAAGCATGATTTGTTTTCCTAGTTTTTACTAATTTGTTAACATATTTTATTCATTTGAAAAGCTAATTAATGATGCTTTAAGTAATTAGGACCTAATGAGAGATCATATTCACATCTTCACTGAAATATATTTGGTAATTGTAGTCACTATATGAACCGCACATGCATGCTACTTAAGAAAAATTGAAATATAAACTATAATACACATCTTATATCTTCCATACCACCATGTAATTCATTTTTTAATAATAATAATTGTAAAATGGTTCAGTATCAATATATAGTTAGCAAGTTACGAGTGGATTCAATAGGATAGGGTATCCACACATTATGCTCGCAATTTTTTGCATAATTTTCGCTTAAATTATATACCTTGATTGTTATGGGATTTTAAATAATAACGATCAAATAATTTTTTTACAGTTGAGAAGTAATAGTCATCATATTCATTAAATGAATACATGTGTTTAATACGTTTCTGTATCAATTAACATCAAATCATACTTTTCCAAATGCATTTTCAAAATATAAAATATAGAAATAAATGATTTTTTCTTTCCAATGCTCCTACATAATACAAATACTCTTAAAAACGAATTAATATATAAATTGTCATCATTCATGCTAAAATCAGTTTGAATTTTTTTAATGAATCTTATTACAATTAATAGATTACATTGCTCACAGAATAAGAGATAATTTAGAGCTATGATTTCACAATAATAAATTACCCTAGCAGTTCAAAATTCGAAAATACCTTATGAAATTAAAATATGGCAGGTTAATGAGCCAATCTAGTTTCCTCGGAGCCAATATTGAGCTCGGCCTAAGTCTGAATGCCTTGAGAGTGTGAGTGTAAGGAACTAGACTCCTAAAGCTTTTATTTTGTGCTTGTGTAATTCACTGTTTGACCATCAAGCCAAGCCACCAACTATATTAACACTACTTCATGTTGGGGCAGATTGGCATTCTAATTTTTTAGTGCTATTACCATACTTTTTCACTGCTTCACTAATCACAACCTTGGAAGTTTGCAGGGCAACGAGCTTTATTCTTTCTTTGGTGTTTTATGTAAAAGAAAGGATTTGTGAACTTTCTGTAATAGGAAGGGGAAAACTAAATTGATTATAATTTTAAAATATCAATAATGATATGTGGTAATTCCTTTATTAAATTTTTTATTTTGAGTGAGCCAAAAAAGTAACTTTCCTTACTTTTTGAGTACAGCCTTGCAATTGCGAAGAGGACTAGTGTTGCAAAATTATTGGTAAGTGGAAATTAAAGGGCGTAAGAACGTTTTTGAAAAAATTTCAAACGTCAAATTAAGTCTTCTATCCTTCCTAGCATGTCACGGAAAATAGGAATCCGCAAATTCTAGTCGTCAAATACGTGCAAAATGCCTTATGACGGGCAAAATGGAGGACTGGTCCTATGCTGCTACATGAGTTAGGGTTTCATGTGGCAGCAGGGAACCTTGTATAGTTTTTCAAGGATAGGAAAGGAGAATATTGTCAGTTAATCATCACATGAAACTTCATCACCATTTGAAAATTGTGTCCTAATTTGAAACAATATGACTACCCGACTATTTCATTATTTAATTTAGATTGTGTAATACAAAAAAAAATCCTAGATAAATTAAATAATGTAAGCACTTTTGCAAAAATTTAGTGGGGAGAACCTTCAATTACATTTATTTTCAATATCCACTTGCATTTTAAGCCATTTTAATTAGTCTTTCATGGCTATTCTAGTAAAAATTTCAACCTCTTGTAGAAATTTGTTTGTCACTTGTATTAGAAATGCAAAAATCAAAGGCGCACTACATAAAAATGATTTTATTAAAAACTACATTAACATCTCATATCACACGTGCATTCGGCCTCAGCTCTTGCAGAACAACATTCGCCCTCAGCTCTTGCATAACAACATTCACCCTCAGAATTCGCCCTCAGCTCTTTCAGAACAACATTCACCCTCAGCATTCGCCCTCAGCTCTTGCAGAACAGCATTCACCCTCAGCTTTTGCAAAATGGTAAGTTCTTACTGCAGGCCCTTCCTCCTATAGTAGGATTGACTATATTTGGGTTTTTTTGGTCAATTCCATTGGATTGTGTTAGGCTATAGGGTTATCTCTAGGTCTTCCAATGTTCTTTCAGATGAGTTTCAAAGAGGACGTGTAAGATATGTTTGTGCTTGCATGAATTTGACTCCACCAGTTTCAAGAAGTTTAAGCTATGGATTTTAGTTCGACAAACTCATCCATCTCAACACCCAGTAACGAATTTCCCTTGGTCTGATCTATATTGAAGGTGAAGTGCAAAGTGGTAGTTAATGGGAGATCGAAAGTCATCAACTTTATCACAATGGTAGTACTCCAGATCGAAAGTGATGATCTTTAGTTCTCCATATTTGCGGATTTACTGATATTTGGGGATTTTCTGATGACATACCAAAGGTCACATCCATACAACCATATCAAGTTCAATGTTTAGATCATTCTCATATAGATATAGGTCACTGAAATATAGGGTTAATATCATCATCACTATCCATGGAAACCGAATGGTTACAAAATCTGTGATTGTGGTTGGCTCATTTATAATTATTACCCATTTACAGTAGAGCACAGAAACACTAAATATGGCCTGAGCAGAGCCTTTACAATAGGCAATGGAATTGCAGCTGCTTCATCAATAACCAATAGCCCCACTTGAGAAAAATTTTCATAATCTTGGGGTCGGATATACTGCAGAGCAAACAATTGTAGTTATCATTCGTGCTCCAATATATTATTATACTTTTTACATTGAACTGAAGAAAGGGAAACAAGCAAATGATAGCCATCATGCAATGCTTTGACATAAGAATTTTGAGTGACATACTTGAAAAAAAGAACTCATCCACTGATATTTATAATCATTTGAGTTATTCAAGTTAAACACAATGTCAAGAATCAAGATTCAATACCCTCTATTATCTTCATCACCCAATACAAGATTTAAATTTCTCCCAAAGAAACGCTTATTAAATTGGCAGCCATTATTTCTCCCTGCTTTAAAAACCCTACATTTAAATGAAAACAAGCATTGCATTTCAACTACAAAAATATATTAGTGTTCAAGTGTACATGTGTGCATCACTTGTGAAGGGTATTCCTTTTCCACTTTCACATTATCCAAGAATGTGTGCAGTATAGTTCATATTTTTTGTGATTTAGATTATCTTGAAAAAGGAAAGGTAAATTATTTCCCATGGAAAAAGAAGGTTTTCCCTTTTTACTACTGGAAATGGTACAACAAAGTTCCATTTCTACCCGAAACTCCTATGAAGCAGGAACCAAATAAAGGCCATGTCCTCAATGGACATCATTTGGCTTTGAAAATGGCCATTGCACCGTGTTGTTTCTTATATTACATCACGATAGTTTCTTAGGTCATTTCTTGTTTCTTGAGATGAAAAACAACCAAAGAAATTGTGAAGATCCTTTCCAGAAATAAATGACCATTTCTCAATCATATCTCAACTATTTTTTATTTTATTCAGTGGTTGCTTACTTTGAGAGAAATTTGACACTTTTATAAGGAATATAACATAAAAACACAAAATGGGAAGGAATTGATGAGGTAGATGACCTTTAGTTATTGTCAATTAAGAATTGATAATACACGATGCATGTTTTGTACTACAAACTAGATTCCTTCATGGAGTTAGGACACAGAGTATTGAATCAAAGTTGTAGTTTCTAACTTCTTGTATTGGTTCATCAATCTTGAAATTCAGACATTGCATGTCTTCATTGCTTCATGTTTGAATAATTTGCATTATATCGTACAATAGGAAATTAGGAATTATGATTATTGTTACTTTATGGATCTGTTAAGTTACTTTTAAGTTTGCATGGTTTAGTGTGAAATTATTCTTGTGTGCCCCTAGGCCCAGGTGAAGGAATGCCAAGGACTAAGAACCCTAGTTTTTAAATGGTATTGTTTCTTATATCCAAAAACCCCTCAACATCATTTCTTATTAGTTCTTAACAATAGTGTTGTAAACAATTTGAGAATTGATATAGCAAAATTTCACACTTCTCAAGATAAAGTCATAAAGCTAAAGTGTGATAACATGTGTAATTCAATAGCCCCATTGTCACCTCACCAACCTCTTTTCACTTCGGGCTAGCTCTCCTCCAACTCAAGGGGGGTTCTCCCTAGTAGATGTTAGGGATATAATGGCCCAACCAAACCAAGTCAAGAGCCCCATAACTCTCTATGTTTACTACTATCAATCAAAATATTGAACAATAGGGTCAGACATGCATCCTAAAGATAAAATTGCCAGGGTATTTTTGGGTAATTTCAAAGGGAAAGTCCCCAAACACATATAATCAAGGAATTATAACGTGATTTCAAACATTGAATATCAACAAAATCGTTTAAAGGATATTGAAAGGAAAAAGGTGATGGAAGATAGAAAGTGCCTTACTTAAATGCTCTAAGGATTTTTCAATAGTTGCTCCAAAAGATTCACTTCAAGGCCCTTCAAGATCGTCTCCAACAATGCTATACCATCAACTTCAACAATGTTGCTCCAAAAATGTCCTCAAGGTCTTCACAACAAGTTTACTAGAAGTTGCTCCAACAA